>OY987327.1:113672831-113915557 GCA_963920685.1 Polydrusus tereticollis | reverse complement strand
CGGAAATAATATTGCACTCTATGCGTATAGTAACAACTTGTATTATTTCTACAGGTAGATCTGATTCATGCACAACACCTGCTGTTAGTTTACGTTGAGAAAAACCTAATAATCTTGCTATACTATCTTCTGGCTGAAAATTTAGGTCGTATTGGCTTCTCAACTCGCACCTTAGCGTATTATTATTAGGTTTCAACGAAAAGGCGTGATTGCGCTCGTCTAAAGTAGCGTGTGAATCAAGAATGCGATTCTGAACAAACGTTTCGATATCCTGCAGTTCGTACGACCCCGTAGGTATCTTCAATATCTTTTCCACGTTATTTTCAGTATAGTAAATCTTGTTTTTTCCTGATTCAATGTTTGGGATTGTATTCCAAGTATTCAGCGATATAAGTGCAAGAGAGTATTCGTAGTTTGGGTCAAGTTCTATTGGAGGAACAAAGTGTGCTTCAAGCTGGTGAGAACGACCTTTTAGCGTAAACGTCTGAGACATGACTGTTGTAAGGGACTTTGAATGATATGTTTTATAGAGATTTATTGTAGAGAAAAGCCAATGCTAGATGTCCACAATTGGATGATCCAAAGTCCTGATACTGATCGTAATTAAAGCAAATTTTACAATTTTTCATATATTTTATAAATTCCTTGGGTGGTTTCAAATTGCCAAAACTATCGAAATAAACAACTTTATCACCGCGTTTCTTATAAGCTACCCAATGTGTTCCGAATCCGACGTTTCGATCTAAATTGACAACACCACACTCAGTATGGTTAGGTGATTTTGGAAGAGTATCTCGCATAAAGACCCCCCTAAAGTTGGGTATCTTTAATTGAGATGTATAGTTTTTGATGTCTTCATCGGTTAACGGGCGTTTGGGCAGCTTCAGTGGTAGTTTTTTGGCATTTTTCTTAGATATAATCCATACCCTGATTTATACTTCTTTAAATATAGACCGCTACCCTTTTTCCCTAAAGCAATGGCTTCCATCGTTTCATTGTGGCGTTTAGCTTCTTGAAGCTTGTCTCTCCCACTTTGAACATCATTGACGGTTTTTGCAATACCGGCCACCCCGCCGCTGAGAGCGCCCAAAGCACTAAGCCCGGCAAATATTGGTATCAAAGGAAGGATCCCGCCAGTCTTAGGGAGTGGTATAACCCTCGGTATACTAATTTTTCTACGTCCACCGGCTTTCTTTATCGACATGCGTGCTGCTTTTAGTAAGTTACTCAAGGTCTTTTTCTTGGTTATATCACCAGCACCGTGTTTACTAAGCTTATTCACAATCGAAGTCAAGCTTTTGCACCCCGCCCCCAACTTACGTTTAACCTTCATAGCGTTAGTAACTAGCCAAGCTGATGTTTTTTCGCCAAAACTGGAGTCGTTGGCTTTCACGCGCTCCCACGCTCTATTTTCAAGTATTTTATCTGCCTGATGTCTTTGTTTCAAGTCTTGAGACTGAGAGTATGCAATGTCGTGATCTCGACAAAAACTGTCCAATTTATTTTTTGGGAGATCACCTCGAGCTAAACGTTCTTTTAAGCGAGTGCCGGGACCACAATATGAATAACCAGGTAAATGAAGTTCAAACGGGAGTCGATTTATGGTACTATTTAAGACACCTGCACCCTGCAACGTTGTCATTACAAATAAAGTTCTTGAAGAGAAAAGAGTGTATTTATAGTAATGCGGAAGCAGAAACAAAAACATCACCTAAATATTCAAAATTTCGATATGCCCAAACAGAAACAAACAAACAAACACGGACAGCTTTTTCCAAACACCATTAGGGCGTTAATATGTGGACCGAGTAATTGTGGAAAAACCAATGTAATGATTAGTCTATTAACTGACGCCAATGGTTTAAAATTTCAAAATGTGTACGTTTATTCGAAATCTTTACAACAGGAAAAATATGATTTCCTCCGAGAAACATTGAAACATTGTCGTTTGGGGTATTTCACATATGGTGAGAATGATGATGTAATAGACCCGTCAACTGCTCAACCCGACTCTGTATTCATCTTTGACGATGTGGCTTGCGAGAAACAGGATAAAATTAGAAATTATTTCTGTATGGGCCGTCATAATGATATCGACTCATTCTATCTCTCGCAAACATATTCAAAAGTACCCAAACAGTTGATTCGCGATAATGCCAACGTGTTAGTTTTGTTTAAACAAGATGAGCTAAACTTGAAACATATTTATAGCGATCATGTAAACACGGACATGTCTTTCGATTCGTTTAAACGCATTTGCTCTGAATGTTGGAATGATAAATATGGGTTTTTAGTCATGGTTAAAGACAGCGACATTAATAAAGGCAGATATCGTAGTAAATTCGATACTTATATAATACTATAACGTCATCATATGTAGTTAGTATCACCGTCATCATTGTAAAGTATAGACCATTTAGTCGCAATGTCTCGACAATTTAACAGCTATGATAAGAATGTTAAACGTCGCATAATTGATGCCTCTAATACAATAAGAAGGAAATACTTGGCTTTAAAGCTGGAAAGAAACGAAGAAGATGCTGCGCTTAACAAGTTTTTAACACCAGTTACTACCCCGCTAAATATGCTTGTACCGCTTATGGAAAAGAGAGCCAAGAAGCCAAAGATTAAAACTGAACCGACAGAGACGATTGTAAAAACAAAACCAGAAGAAGTTCAATTTTTACCCAGAGAAGCGGAAGTTAGGTATGGAGATTTGGTTGATAATGAGGAAATCGAGGATGATGTGTTTGAAGAGAATACCCCACAAGATTTAAAGGAGGTATTTGAAACTACTATGAGAACGAATCCGGCAATTTTCGAGGAATTTACCAGTCAATATCCTCCAATTTCTCACGAATATTTAAAAATGTATTGGACAAGTTCCCCTGATTTGGATGACTCACAAGGTCTAACATACAATTTTGAAAATGGTAAATGGACAATGGGTTCTCTGTCGGTGGACTTTTTGCAAAATGGAGACATTAAAGTAGGCGATGTCGCTTATCCAGGAAGTCAGGGTCTATATGAGTTATTGTTTTTAAAGAATCCCATCAATCGTAAGAAAGATGATGATGTGCATTATAAAGACATATTAGTGCGCACTAATGCATATAGGCGGTTAAGTAATGGTCAACTAAAAGGTAGCAAATCGGAAAAATATAAAAATATTATTAGACCACTACTAACATCTTCAACACGAGGATCAACGTCCTCGTTGCAATCATCAGCATCTTCTCATGCTAGAAATCTTAGAAGTTCTTCGAACAAAACACCGCCTATTAGTAGAATGCCTGTAACAAGATCTAAACTGAAATCTGGGAATGCATTAATGGAGTACAACGAAAGACCAAAGGAATTTGTATATTACGACGATGTAAATGAGCTAGTTGAGCGAATGAAGAAGCTTGAGGCCTCCGAACATGTTGGTAATAATAATAATTGGAACGAGATTCAGAATATTTTACAGGAATTGCAGAGACTTGGAATTATTGAATTCTATAAATAAACATGTAATTCCTTAAAAGCATCATTAAAGTATTAATCATGAATAAGTTTGGACGTTCTTTACCTTCCCCCTACAGGGTTCCGAGAGTTTTACCAGCACCCACCATACTTTCCTTCACTAGGGATGGTGATTACAATTTTAGGGAACATAAGCTTTGTAACGTCAGTCCCCCAACAGATGATACAGATGGCGTTAATAAAAAATTTTTAGATGATGCAATTTCTGTTATTTACATGAAAATTATTGCTTCTTCAAACGAGTGTGTTAAGCTGGTTAACGATACTACCAATAGCATCGAAGGTCGCATGAAGGCTGTATCTGCAGAATTACGCGATTTAAATGATCGTTTGTTAAAGTCTTCTACCAATATTTCAAGAATAACAAGAGATATTTCAACAATTAATGATCGTTTTAATGCAATTGATGTTAAATTGAAATTAGTTGACAATTACCAGCAAGAAGCCATGAAAATAGTGCAACCAGAGTTCGATAAACTCGAGGACCTCTTACATAGTTACATGCATGTAAAAATCGAAAATTCTTTTGCACCTTTAGCTGCAGACTTGAAGAAACTTGATGAAAAAGTAACTAAATTAGCAGATACAGTTGATAGGGGTATATAAATTGCCTAACATGTTTCAAATATTTCACTTTATTAACAAAATGCCCAAGGGTATCATCACTATGGCGCGAGAACAGGTTGTTAAAGAGTTACACGCCCCAGCTCGTTCGAAATTTAAACGTCGTAGATTTATCCAATATGGTTTAGATGATACATTTGCATCCGATCTTGCGCAACTCGATCAATATGCGCGCGAAAATAGGGGGTATAAATACATACTTGTTGTTATCGATTCGTTTTCGAAATTTCTCTGGGCAAGACCCATAAAGACGAAAACTGCTCAAGAAGTAACCAAAGCGATGGAAAATATTTTTAGACACTCCAAGCGAATCCCGAAAAAGTTAGTTACAGATAATGGAAAGGAGTACTACAATACAAGTTTTCAAAATCTTATGAAGACACATAAAATACATCATTATAGCACTTTCAGTATCTTGAAGGCTTCAATTGCGGAGCGAGTAATTCGAACAATTAAAGAAAAGCTTTTTAGATTGTTTACTTTAAATGGAAATCATCGATGGATTGATTTGTTGGAGGAAATCGTGAATACATACAATGCTACTAAACATCACACGATTGGCATGAAGCCGTCGGATGTTAATAAGAGTAACGCGGATAAGTTATTAAACTCTGTATATACGCATCTAAAGGTTGTGGGGAAACGAAAATTTGAGGTTGGGGACATTGTTCGTATAAGTAAATCCAAGCATGTCTTTGAAAAGGGTTATGTACCTAATTGGACAACCGAGCTTTTCAAAATTTCCAAGGTTAATATAACAAATCCTACAACCTATATATTGGAGGATATGCAGGGACGACCAATCAGTGGAGGATTTTATGAAGCGGAATTACAGAAAACTAAACAGCCCGATGTATTTCTTATTGAAAGAATTATACGGAAAAAGGGGAAGAAAATGTTTGTCAAGTGGCTTGGCTTTGATAATTCACACAACAGCTGGGTGGACATGATAAAAGATGTTGTTTAGTTTGCTAGAATTGAGTGTTATGCAGACTCATTTGGATAAATACGTCATATTTCGTAATAATCAGCTAGTATTATAGTATAAGATATACTGCAAACAGTGCCACTGTGAGGTGATTAAAGGTCATAATCGTACAACGAAACATAAGGAAAACTGTGGGGAGATTGTAGGCTCTGGTATTAAACTTATTCAAACAGCTTTTAAGAATAGAGTGAATACCTATCACATATCGACAAATAATAATTTGACTGATGTTAAGCTATATCAATGAATATGGAACTTTATGGTGTCTACAACCATCAACGCAGGAACAAGAAATTAAATCATTTAATTCGAGATATGGCGTGATTCATCCAGATACTAAGTTAGAACATGTGTTTGAACTATATAAAAATAACCTACTTAAAACAGCTTTAGAATTTACCAAGATGGGTAGCGGGTGGGCCTTGTCGCAACTTTTATTCCTAGAACTTAGTATTAATAAATATTCAGGAGTGGGGTAGTCAGAGTGTAGTCGATAATTTGCTTGGACGGTTTCAGTACTTATTTAGTCATGGGCGAATACGTTGTTGAAGAAGATTCAAGAAGTTTGTCTCCTTGGAGATATCTTGATAGCATGATATTAAGAAGTAGAGAAGACATTAAGAATGAGAAAAAGCTGTTGAACGAGGTACATTATTCCGCTGGAAATTATAAGATAATCGTTGGCCTTAGTGTAGCTAGAGGAATGGTGCCGAGTGTAAAGTTAATAAATACTGTTTTAAATTTACCTGAGGAAAAAGTTGCAGCATCACTAGCCAATTTCGAGTGGCATGAGTTTCTCGAAATCGCGTCCAAAATGGTTGAAGATGATACATTATTAAGAATTGATTCTGAAACTGAAAATTTTACAGTGTCGTCCGTTACATTGTTGAGTGAAAAAATAATAAATCTTGTGTGTAATAATACAACGTTATGTTTCTGTTCTCATGACATAACCTCATTTGTTAATATAAGTCACATTATTAATTATAGATTGAACCTGATAAAAAATTTAGATTTTATGGCATTTTATGATAACTTTTTAAATTATATAAACATTAGTGAAGACATCCAAGGAAACTTTTTTAAGATTATTAAAAATATGTGTAGTTTAAACATGTCTGAACAAGCTATTTACATGTTGGAACTAATACACTTTAATCCCAAGAAGGTACTAGATGACTTTGATAGAATACAAATGTGTAATATTTGATGATAATAAATGTATATTAACCCGTTTTATTGGTTTTATTTCATAGTATTCTTACAACACTTTAGATAGCAACATCTCCTAAAATGTGTGGAGATGATGGTTATAGTTTGCTTCGTAATTTTGAAGATAGGCTAGTTACGTTCGCTAATTGGCCTAGCAAGCTCAATCCTGAAGAGTTGGCAAGTGCGGGGTTTTATTACACTGAGAGATTGGATATTGTCAGGTGTTCATTTTGTCATTGTGAGTTTGATAGTTGGCATGTGGGAGATGATCCTTTGAAAGATCATTATAAGAATGTCAAGCATTGTGAGCTAGCTAAAGTCTTATGGAGATGCCGCCAAATGAGAAAAAATAAACCGATAAAGTGTACAAAAGAGAAGAAAAACAAGAGTTTCTCATATACCGACGCCATTTGTATGCTAGTAATATTTATAATTTTTATAAGCGTCTGGTACCAATCTCGTGAAGTAATAAAGGTTTTAGGGAATGGAATTTAGATCATTCTGCCTACAGTCATGGCGGCGTTAAGTTCATCCTATATTCTCTTGACTGCCTTAGTACAAAATGTGTTTTACGTTTACGCTCCGTATAATGTATTGAATGCATCGGTAATGTTGGGAACTCCAACCTTTTCTGCAAACAACACATGGCTTCAAATGACATATGAACAAATTGATAATAGACATACGGCTGTTTTTAAATCAAACGCTCCAACAGTTGGTGATTTACGATATAAGGTTAGGTTTCAGTTTAGAGACCTGACTTTTGGCGAAACCGAGTGGAGGACGCTAATAAACCAAAATGCTTCTCACAATTCTCCAATAGTGGATGGATATGCTGGAACACATGGTGTGCTTAGTTTAATTGTATTTATATGCGTATCTTGTACCATTTTACTAATTAATCTATTGCATACCTTTATTAAGTCAAGGTATAGATAAATAAATAATTTTCTATAATTTTGATGTCTTTTCTTTTATTTAATATATAACTCAATATCCGCGAAACAATTTTTTTTCTCGCGCATGCGGACTGTTAAATTTGGTTCTATTTACTCAATTAACCCCGTTCCTTTTCTAAACAACTTATGACGTCACCCTAAACACGCGACATGTATTAGCTATACTAAGGTTACAATTTCGTCGGGAATATATATTTTAGGGAATTTGTGGGGGATCTGGGAGGTCTTTGTATACTTACTTTATATCTTCCCTGTATAGATTTTTGTATAAAATTATGCAAGTAATTATCTGTTTAAGAAATGCATTTTTGCATATAAATGACCCAATATTTGTTGTTGTAAATTACTTGTAGTCAATTAGCATAAATAAATCATTATCTAGACAAGCCTCGTGTATAATTAGTGTTTTGCATAATGATACTACATTCGCATCGCACACGTCAAGGTTATTTTCCATCCTTTGAACTGACAATCGATTATTAAAATTCAATTAAAAGCTTGAACGATATAATAAAATTTGAAATACAGGGGGGATCCTCAAAATACTTTTGTGATTTGGCCCGATCAACCCCGTTCTTTTTTTAAACAACTTATTACATCACCCTAAACACGCGATATGTATTTGCAATCTTTCGCCCTCCTGCCGTTAGGGCATTAGCTATACCAACTTTGGCCCTATTGGCCCGATCAACCCCGTTCTTTTTTTAAACGACTCATGACGTCACCCTAAACCCGCGATATGTATTTGCAATCTTTCACCCTCCTGCCGTTCGGGCATTAGCTATATCAACTTTGGCCCTATTGGCCCGATCAACCCGGTTCTTTTTTTAAACGACTCATGACGTCACCCTAAACACGTGACATACATCAGCTGTCGATTTTGACATTTGACAGGTGACATCTGACAGGTGACAGTTCTTAATTGACAGGTGACAGGTGTCGTTTTCGGGTCACGCGCAAGACCCCAACTTCGCATGCGCAATATCCTAGGCCCATTGGTTCCGGAGATATGAGTCATAAAAATCCCTCCGAAAATTAACATTGGAGTTCCCAGCCTGGTTTACCCTAATTTTGTACATTATAAAACATCACCATAATCCCACTTAAGGACCTTTTGTTCCAGCAATCTAATCAGATGTGCCCCCGTGGTTTCACGTTGTCTAACATTGTTTAGCAGTTTTAATCTATATGCTCTCGTAGCGTATTTTGCAAGGCTTTGAGGTTCGGCCCCAGAGGATTATGGTTCAAATCCCACCGAGGACAAAAACAGTATATTAAAGTACATGTTTTATAAAGCATCATCTTATAGCACGCGTCCATGTTAAAAAACGAGCCGCTTGCGGCGAGTTTTTTAACGGGACAAGTGCTCTAACTGCTTTATAAAACACGTACTTTATACTATTTTTTCTATTTTGTATTTTTTTCAATAAGAAAATACATATTTAAAAAGAAAATCAACCCTTCAAATTTTGTAAATTTGTGTGTCTAAATTCTATGTTGGTAATACTCTAAATTTCTTTTTATCATAGTAGCCTTGACAATAAATAATATTTTCTTTGTGTCATTGTCACGAAATTTGTGATTTAATATTTCATAGAGTTGTTCATAATTATAATTAAAAAAATATGGAGCATGATAATCTAAGTTTAACTCCCCCTGAGTTAAGGGATATTGCTAATAAAACGATAAATCAACTTTTACCAGAGAAATCCCGAAAACTTTCTTTTCTCATGGATAACAATAACAGGAAACGTCAGACGTCAACAGAATAAAACATTTAAATATAACCAATGCCAACTTTTAAAAAATAAAATTCGGAGTTCGAAATGGATATATTTCGAACTCGCTAGCGCGTTCGAAATATCTATTTTTCGAGACAAAATTAGAAAAACTTTTTTTCTGTTATTATTATATTTTAAAATATTTTAACTGATTTACAACGTCATACCTACCATCGCGGTAAACAAGATGCCTTATATGAAAAGCAGGTGGCGCTACAGGTCTCAAGATTACAGGTACGTACATCTCTCCCCGTTAGGTGGCACCCCTACAATGATATTACTATATAAGCGGGGTAACACGTGATTTGGGTTCCGTTGGGACAAAAGTTAGGTTAGAATAATGTGTGGGGGTTAGGTGGCAGCAGTGGAGGGTTCCACACAGGTCAATAGGGCCCTATATTACCGGCATCGGATACCCTCGGGTGATCATCGGGTAACCATCGGGTCACCACCGCTCGGGGTCGCTGACCTGCCTGAGCTAGCCTCGCGAATTATGCATAGGGTCTCGCGGTATCGCCTTCGATCATCATGCGCGCTCAACGCCTGTTGTGGAGGCTTCCTCCGCCGCGGGTCTGGGGCTCGCGCCGGACCAAGTGACCACGCCTTAAAATGGCACCAAAACTGCAGATTTCAGCGCAATGTTATTTCTTATGGGATTTTGAGTTGAGGGTGACATTGCCTTACTACTCATGGGTGCACTTTCAAGAACAACAGCAACACTTAAGTTAAATAATAAAAACAAAGTTACAGGCAACAACAGCAAATTAAAAAGGAAAACACGTCAGCCGAGCAAAGTCTGAGTTATCACTCCGTAAACTTTCCCTAATTTTTCTCAGTAGTTGAATTAGGAAAAGGAAGAAGTCGCATACAAATATCAAACGACTTCTATTCTCCAATGTGGTATGCAACCCTTTTTACACATTAAATTTCGACAGTAACCAATCAAATGCGGTAAGCTTCTAATCCCGCCCACAAATTTCATGACAGGCTCGTCCAGTCCACGTTGACAATGTTACGAGGAGCCGTCAATAAGAATTCTGCTTCATATTTCAATTCAAGTTATAGTACGTCCAAAAATTCTACCGTTACCTTAATGATTTCGGTAATCGATGATAAGCGGCCGCTATTGTTAAATATGGTAAACTTAATGGAGTACTAGACAGGGTCGGATCATAATCGGCAGGTGTACTATATACAGGGTGTCCGATAAGTACCTCCTAATTTCTTGGGAGCATACAGAGGAGGTCAAAATAATTTGTCATAGAAAAAAAATACCTAAAGTGCCCCTTGACGGAGATACAGAACCCCAAAGGGGTAAACAGCTATTTACTTTTCTGGCTCTAACTGTTGAACCGACTTGTACAATTTAATAATATTTTATTATTTTATAGGCGCCATAAAGTCATTAAACCTACAGTAGATGTTTACATCGTAAGAAAAGCAGGAACGGACTTGCCACCACACTCGTTGGTCCAAAATCTTGACCGCAGTCATTTGAAAGAGCTGAAAACTGTTTTTTTAAATACTCTGATCATTCCTCTTCAAAAAAGGTACTCTTAATTTATTTCGTTAAAACTGGTGGTTTACCGAGATAAATCAGTTTCTATGCGAAACACTCACTAGATACTAATGCTAAACACGGAGGGTATGCTGATGTGCGCTTAATTTTTGGGAAGCGCTTTCCAACTCTTCGAAGGCAAGAAGACTTTATGCTGAACTTTTGAGTGTTTCGCGTAAAAAACCGATTTATCTCGAAAACCGCCACCGCCAGGTCTATCGATATAAATAAAGAGTATACCTTTTTTGAATAATTTTTGACTTCCCTGACGATGTAAAACATCTACTGTAGTACGGTTTAATGACTCTTTATGACCTCTATAAAATATCATTAAATTATACAAGTCGGTTCAAAAGTAGAGCCAAAAGTAAATCGATGGAATCCCCTTTGGGGCTGTGTATCTTCGTTAAGGGGCACTTCGGGATTTTTTTTCTATGATAAATTATGGTTATTTTGACCTTCCCTGTATTCTCCCGAGAAATTAGGTGGTACTTACCGGACCCTGTATTAACAGTTCTTTTCTTCTTCTGGATCTCTCTCTCTCTCTCTTCCAAGTCAGGCATTGCCTTTAACTTATATTAGTCATTGGGACCTTTGTTGGCCAAACTTCAAATAAGGAAATGAAGTTGAGCGAAGCCCTGGATCGTCTCGGGTATGAGCGTCTTTTTGGACTTATTCTTCCCTTAACCTAAATAAACGCTTGATTTGTCGAAGCAACAGTTCTTTTCTAAATTATATAGTTCTTTATAAAACATCTTAAGAAGGTAGATAGTATGCCAGTAGATTAGAAAATACTTTCATTTCTAAGTAATGTTGCAACGACAATGTATTTAATTATAGATAAGATCAGTCGAGTTGTTTGAGCTTCATTATTCTAAAATGTAGCATCCAGAGCAAAATGGTACAGGTTAGATAGAGTTAGTTTAAAGATAACAACGAAGTATTTATCGTTAGATGCTAAACAAATAGTGAAAAATGTGTACGTTTCTCTACTAAACCAAGGACTTCATTCAAGTCATGCTTTAGCGGAAGCGCATACCTTAACGAAAACATCTCTAACTACGGCAACATACATTGTCTTATAAAGTCAATAAATAAGAGGAAAAAACGTTGCGACTCCGGTACTTCCAGAAAATCTGACGAAGGCGATAAAGACTTGACCCGAAGGAAAGTTTATTCTATGTATGATAAACAACACGTGTCATCTGTCCAAACTATGCTCGCAAGACACATCCCCTAGTTTAGGTTCTAGCGTTCTAGACTTAATTAGGAAAAATATAAATAACCAAGACACTGACAGCTGGAAAAATTCAGTGGAACACATAATAAAAGTAGAAAACACTTATATTTCTGTAGTCAATAATATTAAACCTATTATAATAACCTTAGGTAAAGACAGTAATAGCGAAACAGAATTAGACATGTAGTTTTGCAAAGTTTATTATTTTACCGTTGAAGCTTGTAAAATTTGTACGATTTTGTTTTAATAAATAAAATATGCAGATATTAAACTGATACTTCTTTAGTTTCAATACTTCTTATAAGACTATAGGCATTGAGAATTAGTTTCTTATAAATGAAATATATAGTTTCTTTGCAGTTTTGAGGGGAGTTCAACCCCGTATCCCTCTTTTGTATTTTACCGACCATTATTATCACGCAATGGTGTTTTATCAGGTACCTAGTTGACTTATGGCCCTACCAGACAATGGTAGAATTTTGGACAAACTATACCAGTAAATTGATCGTACCCCAATTTCCTTGCCGTTTCAATTAACTTCGTATAAACTGTACCACAAAAATTGCCCATACCATTCAGCGTGGTCGCCCTGATGACACAACGAACAATGCCGAATATTGGATGTATACTCGCCGTGTGAGTGGAAAAAATTTGAAATCTTTATCTCTCTATTTATAATGTATTATTGTTGATATTGTAGTTATTTAATGGGAAATAAACTTTTTGTATCGATTTAGAAGAAAATTAGACTGCATAGGTATTTAATCACTGTGCCTGTTTTACAGTTAACAGTATATTGTTAAGAGTTATGTGCACCATTTCACGAAAACCCACTTTGTACTAACTGTTTTCCCGGTCTAAGGATTAACAATCCAAGAATAGTTCATGTCTAAGTCTACGAGCTCACGTTAGTGTGTTGTTTGAGAGTTTAACACAATATATCGATATATTCGAATAATATATCGAAAATATCGATATATCGAATATAGTCGATATATCGATATATTCGATATATAAATTATTGACGATATATTAATATAGTCAATATTTTAAAAATTGCTATTCAATGTATCAATACATCGAATTTTTGCCCACCCCTAGCTTAAATCATTATTAGGTTTATTATTTTAGTTTCGAGTATTTGAACATAATACAACCATTAAATATTATAACGAAATAATCAAAAACACTATGTACATGTTATAAGTACATAGTGTACATAGGTACTTACTAATTAGTGGGAGTGTACACCCATTTGTGCCAATATTCGCGAATTTACGTTTATATGAACTAAGATTAAGAGAGATTTAAGAGATATTATTCATTGTCGTTATACGTCAATAATAAGAACCGCTAAATGAGGTTCTTACACACCAAACTAAAAGAAAAGCCGCTATGTGTCGATGTATCGATATCTTATTTTTTAAATATCGTTATTCGATATATCGAATATTTTGCCCATCTCTATTAAACACCATTTCTTATATCCACAGCCAGATTTTCAAAATAAAATCTCATTTCGTTCTCGAAATACTTCTTCTAGCCCACTTTACTTGGTGTACCCAGTATCTCTCTACATTATTCATATAAATTTGTTGGGACTGCGTCCGCCTAATCCTTCTTAATTTGCTTATTTATATTTAATTAATTTTTGACTCTTGTTGAGTGGAATTATACAAAAAATTTTGTAAAGTTTATAAGCAGATTAAACATTGTGTACAGTAAAAAGTTCTTTGCTAAAACAATAAACACGAACTAGGTAATTACCTATGTAATTAAAAAAAAAAGAAAACACAGGCCGGATATCGATTGTGTCTCTACGCTAATGAAAACGTAGGTATGTGTTTAACAAAGTTTCACAAACAAATCATCAAACGATACGTTACAAAAGTTATTTGAGTAGTTCTTGCTATATACCTAATGGCATTAAAACTATATCCCTTTTTTATTTTAGATATTACAAAGCTGAAACTTTTATAAAAAATAAATAAATTGATTTATAATAAAAAAAAATAGAGAAGAAAAACAATATGCACAGACGCAAAATTTTATTAAGGATGTTTTCAAAATACCATTTATAAATAAAGATATGCACGTGCCAGTCAAGACAGTAGCGGGTAAATTTAGTTGGTAGCGGCCCGTTTATTAGCGCAATTACTACACCTCGGTCATCAAGAATGAAGCTTCACTTTAAGGATAACATCACATCCTAACGGTGTTTTGATATGCTAGATATTGGTCGATGACCTAATTTTACCGTTTACTAGCTGTGAGTAGGGATGCACGATGTTTTTCGATACATCGAAAACATCGATACATCGGGTCAAAACATCGATGGTAGGCTAGATCGATGTTTTTGAAATACATCGACCCTTTGAAAACTTAATAAAGTAATCAAATTGGATTTTTATTTAAAACCGTATTTATTCTTCTCTATAAACCTTTAAAAAATATTTGATGTTATTGCTGTAAACGTCAAACACGTCTGGGATATCAGTTCTTTGTTTTTTGCTTGGATAATGCACTAACATGCGACATACCACAGGGAGGACTGAAAGGCGCATCGCGTATTTGAAGATGATCGTTATGAGAGAAACGTGACAACCAAATTCTATCTCTTCCTGCAAAGTGCACCACGAGCTTAGAAGGAAGGCAGAAGCTGGTGTCACAAGTCACAGGAGCGGCGAAACGTTTTCAAAGCGGGTGTTAAGTTGTTCAAGACAAGATTCGTACTATTCACCCCCCCCCCTCCCCCCCCCCTTAATAAATATTAGTCTCCCTTTGGAAATCGAATTTCAGACATATGTAAGGGTTATCCAGCGAAAGTTTTTCCGGTTGCATTTTTCCACAAATTTATGTTTTTATTGCGATACAGTCCTTAAAGTAAGTTAAGTAAAGCTTTTTCGGGTATGGCGTGAAAATTTCCCGTGTTAAAACCCATTTTTACGCGTGTTCAGCTCTAAACACACACAACAGGTCTTCCGCCCTGACAAGTCACAAGCTGTATTTCTTCTATTTTTAGTGTAGGTACACTTTATTAAACACCTAAGATACGGATGGCGCTGTCCCTTATAACTATGTACGGTTGCCATTGGTTGCTGTCTTGCCATAAAAACCAACATTTAGCAAACGCAAAACTGAAATTCTTTTCTCCATAGCCAAAAATATAAATACATAGTTTGACATAAAAAATACATAAATAAATTCGATGTACATCAATGCTTTTTAGTCGATGTTTTCTCAACATCGATGAATTAATGTCGATGGTTCTGCTACATCGATGAAAAGAAATTTGTGCATCCCTAGTTGTGAAATTAATACAGTATAAATAAAACGGTAGCGCCACTGAATTTTCACAAGTAAGGTGCAGCCTCGAGTACAGGTTATATAATAATATATATACTGATAAACTAAACCAACGACGGACATAATTCAATCGAAACGGCGAAAAACAAACAAAAACAAGTGAAAACTCGATCTAAAGTAAAGCCCATTTCCGCATCGCATTGAAAATCAAATAAGAAGTTTCCTTAAGTCCTGCAGATGCTGGAAAACTGATATTTTTAATAATAACGAAAAAGCCGGCGCAACTATAATATAACTAAATGGATAATTTTCAGAAGTATATCAAACGTTAAAAAGCGAAAAGCCTGTCTAAAGTTAACACTTTTCCCAGAGAAAATGAAAAATCAACAAAGCAACGCTGGGAAAATTGTGAATGTTGGAAAAACTGATACTTTAATAATAATGAAGTTACTGGCACGCTGCAAAATTTAAATAACTTTTAAATTATAAAATCAGAAAGGGTTAAAAAGTTCTCAGCGAGGGTTCAGTTTAAGAGGAAAGATCGATACATTACGACCGCGAACGAGCATGTAGCGTTGGGTGTGCGAACAGTTCGTCAGGTGTGGAACTGAGCGGCGAGCGCGAACTAACATAAAGAAGCACCGACGAGCATCGTCGGAAGCGCTCCGCCATCGCATCGGTCGGTAGAGTCCGTCTATCTATTTAACAAACTCATTATAAATGCTAATCCCTTACCATCATAATAACCTACTTATTGTGTGAGGTGTAAAATTCAGCCACCTGATCTGGGGAGTCCAGGTACGGATCTATTTAAAGACTATTATATTATTATATTTTCTTAGAAAACCTCTTAAAATAATTAGGGTAAATTAGTTATTTGATGTCAATTAAAGGTGATATCTAAGAATGTTTCGTCCGTGGGAAGAAACCAGCACGCCAAGTGGATCTACGGGTCGTGATAAAAACCAATTAGGTAAACCGTGATATTTTATCAGTTGATACAAAAAAATTTACAGTCCTTTACAAAGATGCAACCGGGGAGGACATTGAAAATGCCGAAGCAGAGTGCAACGCTTGTGACTATTGTGAGATTTGAGATCTGCGAAAACTCATAGATTTGAATGTTATATTTAGGTAGCTGATATAAGGTTTATTGATTCATAATATAAAAAATAGTAAAATAAAGGTTATAAACTCTAACGCGCCTCTAAGGTATGGTTTGGCTGGAGCAGTCAGCGGCCGCGGCTGGCGTTCGCGATTGGTAGCTCGGTACTGGTTTAATGCGATTTGCCGATTTGTATGTACACGGTTTCACTGCCGCAGCTCAGCGACACAGCGTTCGCCGTCAATTGCAGTGGCTGCGTTCGGACTGCTAGAGAGACCAGTCCAGCCGTGATCGCTCAGCAGAATGCCACCGTTTTCGGCAATTGCTGACGAGTGTTTGATAGAGGAGGTGCAAGTGTAGGGAAGAACGGCAAAGTGTACAAAACCATTCTGTTTATTTTTCAGCATTACATTACAAAGCTTATAATTAGGGTAGACTGGGGCAACTGCGAAGCCCTTTTTAATAGTTCAAGTTTATTTCCTTCCTATTTTAAATATACAATATATATAAAAGTGTCTTTGTAAGAAAGTAATAGTTTAATATGTTTACTTTTCATATTGCATAGGGCACTCATGAATTATTTTTGAGATCTTGAGATTTGAATGATTTTTTTTTATACCGAAATTTTACACTTACCCCAAAAAGGGAAAGTGTAAAATCGGAATACAATTTCCATGCATGTTCGCAGAAGTGGTAATGGGAAAGTGTAAATGAAGTTTATATCTCCCATGCCAATTTTTCTTTTTACAGACTTAAAAAAAAATAAAAATCTGGGAAGTTATGAACTTTTTATTGTTGGGAAATAGTTAGCCAAGCAAATCATAAAAACGAAAAATTAAAAGGTACCTCTGAAAAATAATAAGTAAACCAAAATAACCCTCAAAAAATTCCTAATAACAAGAATAATATTTTTATAAACGTATTTATCCGTTCAAAACCCAATGTTTGGCTTTAATCTCTAAAACAGTAGGGGTTATTCCCAAGGAGAAACTAAAACAGAAAAGAAACTTAAAGTTTAAAAATTCGAGTAATTTTATGGAACTTGTTAAATATTTTATCCCGCAAATTTCACATTAAAATGAAAACCTCCTCGGCGTGTTACTACCGGTTCAGGTAAACGAGTTACTATATCGTCTAGCTGTACTACATCGAAATCATCGGTGAGTGGCCATAAAAAAATTGTCTTTTAGTTTTCTAGTAAACTTGATTTCAAAGCCGTTGTCAACAGTATTTACCTGGCCAATGAAATGTTTCTTTGCTTTTGGTAATGTGTATGTAACCAGTACCCAGTCTTCAATGGAAATATTGTCTTTGTTTATTTCAGGAATCTGATCTTCGCAATCCGATTCTAAAGTGAAACTTTGATCCGATTCCATAAAAGGTATACTTTCATTATCTGATTCACTGGAGCTGGATTCAAATTGATACGGACTTGGCCGACTTTGTTTACTCTTTCGGTCAATTTTCATAGCTGGTTTAGATATAGTAGATGAACTTGTAGAGATTTTTGACTGACTACTTGCGATAGTACCTGCAATGGTTTGACCACCTTGAATTAGGCGCTTTCGTTTCCTTGGATTAGAAGAAGGACTCTGTCGGAGCGAATCAAGTAGCAGATCATCAAAACTTGCCTTCTTTTCTTGCCGATTTTCGGTTGTAGCTGGTACTACAGGTTCAGTTATAGGCTCCTGATGATTATTTAGTATATTTCTTCATTTTGATCAGATCTGACAATTACTTTGAGATTGGTGGCACTAGATGCTGAAGGAGCTGTAAGTAATTCTGCATTAGATGTTGGTTTCCTTTTAAATGAAGCGCCAAATGTAGAAGGCTTTACTGTTTTTAACATTGACTGTTCGAAAGTAGCGGTTTTTTCTGTTACGTTCGGTGCTACAGCATCATGTTCATTCCTTTCAATATCAATGCGATCTGGCCTCGGTTGTAAATCTGTTACAGATCTTTGATTTTTTTAAGTGTTCCTGACATCTTTTTAGGGCATCGATGTCATACTTTTCTTTAGGAATAACATGTCTATTAAATGGAACAATACCACCCTTACTGAATCCTGTTTTTATGATTCCGGAATCTACTTCAGCCCAGGTTTTCACTAGCAATGTGGCGAAGTCCCTTTTTGGTAGTCATTGTCCCTGATGACGTCTTTGCCATGTTATTTCTTTCCTCTCCCATATACCTTAAAGGATCTAAGCATACTCAAATCGAGAGGTTGAAGTAAATGACTTGTATGGGCTGCAGTTTAAGTATATGAATATTTTCTTCTCTTGCGGCTTGAATTAATAAGCAATCCACATGCGAGACATGCCCATCATATATAACAATAATTGGTGCCTGATCAGTGATCACGAACCAAAGGAATAAAAGTCTAGAAAATAATTTCTAAATATTTCGGAGGTCATCCATTCATTGGCGCTGGCTGCATTTACGGTGTCTTTGAAGAAGTCTTCATTTTTTTCTGAAATCCAGCAATATTATTGCCTTTAAATATTATCAATGGTGGCAATTTTCTACCACTAGCACTTGCTCCTGCCAGGACGGTTATATTTTCTCTGCCCGATCCAGCAATAATGCTTAAAGAGGGGTTGTCTTTCGCGCCAACAATTTTAAGACGAGAAGGATCTGTACACAGTGAAGTCTCATCTAAATTGTAAATACATTCAGGACGATCCTGAAGACCCAACTCCAATATAGCTTTTTCCAATAAAACAAAATATTGGTCTATTATGAATGGGTCCGTAGATTTCTTTCTGCAGTACTCTAAGCTTTGTGGTTTCTTCATACTCAAGGAGTGACGTTGTTTAAACTTTATTAGCCAGTCTGTGACTGGCATATTGTTCTTAAAAGGATTGAGAATATTATTTAAAGTTACAAAGTCCCGAACTTTTTCTTGAAGCTCTCTCGAAGTTAATCAATATCCCCACTTCTCCATTGTTTTTATATTTTCGGCCAGTTGACACTTATCTTGCCAAGAAAGTATTGGAGGTCGGCCCTGTGTCTTGCTTTTTTCGCCACGGCGGCCAGTTATTCTACAGTAGATTGTAATGTATGGGATTCTGAATTCGGTACTAGCCATCGACATGGTTAATTGACCTTGATTGACGGCATTTACTGCAGCATTTAATTGCTCCTCCCCATAGGCAGCCCTATCGGACTTTCTTTTATAATTTCGTACCATGACGTCAACTCTCTGTAAAAAATAAAAGCTTTAAGTGTCAGTGCCAACGAACTTTAGCATTCCCAGGAAAATGGGGCAAGTGTAAACTAACCTTTACACTTTCCCCATTACAATTTTCACACATGCGCCACGTTATGTTTTTTATGGGGGAAGTGCAAACCTGCTCGTGAGTAAAAACCGCTTTTAGATTTGGTCGGTATATAGGATTTTAAAGCTACAACAATTGGCTAAACATAAGAAAATGCAATAAAACTAAAAGTATATTATACGTTTTTACCTTTGACCAATTTTTTATGGAGATATCACACACTATTTAACGGACCGATTCGGAGGTTATGTTACAAATGACTACTCAGAAAGAAAAAAACACCTGGTAACTCGCCGGGAGTAGATAATTCAACAGCGCTAACGTATAGTTAGTTGTCTCGAACCACACAGACAAGTAAACTTTCAATATTGCCTGATTGGCGCTCTGATTTTCCACTTACCCCATTTTTACACTTGCCCCAGTCTACCCTATACCATATTCAAATCCAAGATTATGCATACGAAGGAAATATTGATCAGTACTTAATGACAACCGTAACTCTATTTCGATTGGTCAAGCGGCAATAAAACTAAAAGGCCCTGGGCGACAGGGTTGAATTTAGTTTACCCGTGATTTTCGCATTATTGCATTGTATCGTTTGGTGTTATTGTTTGTTATCAATATTTTGATATAAATATTTGTGTTTTTGACCGTTGTATTTGATTGTATACAGAGTGTTTCAGAAGTACTAACCTGAATATGTGTCCGGAGTTGCCCCGTTTTTGATGTACAGAGTGTTAAAGTTTTTTTAAAAAAATCGTTTTTTTTATTATTTCTGTAAATATCCTTTTCCCGATTTTATTGCAATTTGGTACCGTCATTCATAATGATAAGAGGCTTAATTAGCCCTAACTAGATCAAATTTATAAAGTCCAGTGGCGTCCCGGGAAACACTTCAACGGATATTATTGACAAAAAAATGCACGCCACTGACTTTTTTCTAATTTTGTTTACTTGGTATGCTGCAGCTTTGATTTAAATATGGTACCTATAGTATAAATTCAAGTGTTAATATGACGTTTGTCGAAATGGAGGAATTTGGGCTAACATCTCCTCTTCGTCTTCTTCCTCCAACAACAGCATGCAACTAATGTTATCGGCGTTCATTATAAATCATACATAAGCGCTTTCACTACGAAATACAAATATGATCTGAAGCGCACTCCAGCCGCGCCAGCCAAACCACCCTGTGGCGACGGCTGATTGATATAAATACGATGCTACGCTCGATCGCGAACGCCTGCTGCACCCGCTGACTGCTTCAGCGGAACCATACGATTACTCTCGACTTGGTCTGATCCCGATCATTTAATTCGGTGTGACGTCAGGGACAAATGCAACACAAGAATTTCGAATTCCGTACCCATACTACGTGCTCGTGCGATAATATAAACATTTTCAATGTTAAAAGTAATCTTCGACGTTTACACCACCCTTCTTAAACGTGGTTTTTCAAAATTTGGTGCAGTGAAGGAAGCGGCAGCTTTGACACGCAGGCCAGTGAGCGCAGTGTGGTTTGTTGTAAATAAACCTATAGTGGAGAGAAGAAAGAGGAAGACTTTCTTACATTTAAGAAACTGGACGCGACGGATGTCGATATAATTCGTAGAAAAATATATGCCATGTATAGGGAACAAATGATCCCCATTTTAAAAACCCTATTGCAATGATTAAAGAAAGGTGATACTGGAATAGAATGTTGTCGTGAGACTTTAAGTAAATGTATTTTAAGAAAGGGTTTTAAAATGAAAAAAATTAACAAACGACAAGTGATTATGGAATCGGCCCGGTTAAAAAGATGGAGGATGGAATACCTAATTGCAGTCCATGGATACAGACAGAATGAAAGGAATATTATTTATTTGGACGAGACGTAGTATGACACACACGAAGTTTCAGATAAAGGATGGGTAGATTTATCGGGTCAATGCAGAACCAAAGCTCCATCAAATAAAGGTAAGCGTGTATAACAATAATTCATGCTGGGACAAAAAATGAATTTATACCAAACGCTTTGGCCTTATCAGCCAAAAATATAAAAGACTCCTTTGTTGATTATCACGATGATACTAAGGCAGAACTATTTGAAGACTGGTTTAAAAACAAATTATTACTAAATATACCAGCAAATAGTGAGATAGTGATGGATGCGAGCTACCACAGTCGTAGGTTAATAAAATATGGCAGGATAAACATATAAAAAGCGCGATGCAAGCCTTCATGGAAGGATGGTCCACTGGAATAAAAGCACCCTCGGGAAAAGGTAAAAGATTAATAATTACTTACATTGCTAGCAAAAATGGATTTGTCAAATGCTAGATCTTATTCCTCCTGTCTCAAGAAACGTCTTCTTGGAAAAAAAAAATGACATCATTCATTGGCTTACTGTAAATAAGAAGCCATTTCATAAAGATATGCTGAAAAAGGAGCAACTGGAGATTGTAAAAATGAATAAACCTCTTTGTACGAAATGTATCGTCGACGAAATCGCTTCAAAACGAAATATAACGGTAGATTGCCTTTCGCCATATGACTGTAAATTAAACCCCATAGAATTGGTGTGGGCGCAAGTAAAAGGGTTTGTAGCAAGGCATAACACCACTTTTAAAACGAGAAAAGTTGGAAAACTCTTGCAAGAGGGAATAAAGACAGTGCGGATTGTGAAAGATGTAGTAAGTACGTCGAACATATTGTGATTGAAATAGAAGAAACAATGTGGAAAGCTGATAACATGCTAGAAAACAATGCAGAGCGCCCCGTATTATTTCTCTGGACCCCAACGGCGATAGTTCATCGGACTACTCGGAACATGATGACTAAAATTTAAAAATTAAGTTGTTGTATTGTACTTACAGAGTAGATTTTTTTTATACCTAAATATTAATATTTATTTCAATTTATTTATTTTCATATGATTCTTACTTCTATGTAAGTTGTTATCTACTTAATATTAGAATAATTAATATCTCAATTATCTGCCTACCTCTATAATTATAATCAAGTATAATTATTATTATACTTTTTATTCTGATAAACTACCTGAAGTAACGACCCTGTCACCTAAATTTTATTCACCAAACTCGTCCTTCTTTTGTATGCAAATTAAATTGACCCTAATTTAGGGCCGATTCGGGGTGTGTATGTCTGAAATACGAAATTTTTAAAAACTATCATTGCAATTACCTGAAATTTACAATGCAACCTTTAAGTTGTCCAACCTGCTTAATGAGTCCTGTCATTGCAAATTTATATTTTATTAATCTCTCGCATTAAGCAACAGAATATAGACAAATCGGCCAAAACAAATTATATAAGGACACCTTGGATAACACGAAATACAGACAAAAAACACCCTGGATAACACGAGACACAGACAAAAAAAGTACTGGGTACAGCTAACAGAAAATTTAAATATACTGAACGGAAGAAGATGGGGGAAGCTATAATATAGAGCCATAATATGCCAACTATTGTATTAAGACGAAAAACAAAGCAAAATTTTGAAGAAAAAATGGGTTCCGTATATAAAAGTAAAGAAATGTAGCGAACAATAATAGTATATTCCATTAGGAGTCCAGAAAATATGCTTTTCTCTTTATGTTGCGTGACAAATTTCTGCATGCAAGCACGGGAAAAGCATTTAGGCACGAGCAATGAACAATATTTTTCATTATACGTCTCGGAAAATGAATGAACGAACAAAAAACTATACCTATCTTTAATTTTTTCTAAACGAAATATGTATGTTTGTGTTATTGTAAATATGTAATCCTTTATAGGCTAGTTCAGGTCAGTTTAGCACTTCATTTGGCATAATTGTATTTGATGAGGTCGAAGGTACAGCATTAGAATGTTTTCTTGGTCTTACCCATGCAATTACAATGTTTTCTGGTATTCTTTGGCAAAACAAAAAATAAAAGTACAAAAAAAAATATTTGTAATCGTCAGAGTAACATTAACATTATTAATGATATTACACAACATTAAATAATAAGCGTGATATTTTAGCTCGCATTTAAGCGAAAATTTTTCTCTCCATTTATTTTCAGCGAAGACTTCGCTTAGTTTGGAATCCATTAACTTTAGTTACTTTGATCTTAAATCATTTTTAACTCTCTTAAGAGTCCGAAAAGGTCCTTTTCCTGGACAGTTAGTAACTGCTTTAGATATAAATATTCTTAAGGCTATTGTATTGTATTGGAATGTAAATAATGAATAAATTTGGCTTCAAGAATATTTCAGAATTATTTGGCGCCCTCTGAGATTTTGCGCTACGAACTCAGACTTTGAGGCTCGTTATACGCCTCTTCGAAATTTAAAATTTAAAAAGAAATTTATTAACCTTTATATTAAAAAAAAATATTTTATTTTTTGACTACGGGCCAGTTCTGGCCCAGTTTTGGTAACATTTTTGTTTTGTAATTATTTTGGGCCGGCGAGGGTTAAAACTAATCTATTAATAGACTATTTAAGTGATCGCTATGATAAGACACGAGTGGGGAACAAATTTATCTGGTAAAACTGAAAGTCCCTATGGGGTACCGCAGGGAAGTGTATTGGGCTCAATTTTGTTTATAGTGCATAAATAATACTTCAAATGTGTTGAACAATAATTCGTTAGCCAATTCGCCAATGACACCGTCATTTCGGTATCGGGATGTGTAACACTGTGATAATAGGCTAAAAGGCTTTCCAGTTAGTTAAGTACTAACAAGATTATAGACAGATAGATAATATTTTAATTGATTTAGTTAACCCAAATACATGTTGATCTTTGCTTTACATTATAACTCTTGAAGAAGTAGTCCATTCTTGCATAATCAAATAAAACACAGACGGTCTCCCTCCACAGTACATATTTAGAAGTTATTAGAACTTCATTGTTCCCAACATGTTTCGAGCATATAAATGTTCATCGTCAGGGGATACTAGAAGAAAAATCATACAATAAAAAGCTTAAGTAAGCATAAAAATAAAATAGACTAGCCAATGGTCGTCCAGGGCTGCTCTGCTCATTATAAAATTTATATTAGTAAGTAGAAGTTAATGCTGAATTGTGACACTTGGTTCGAACTTTTTAAAAAGGCAATAATATAAAGCCATGCTTCATGTGCATTCTACGCCAGCTACGAGTTTAATGGCGGCCGACGACATATGTCATTTACAGTAACATTCTTTTTACAGAACCTTAATTTGTTCAGGAACGGAGTTAGATATTTACGAATTATATATTATAAAATTATTAGCCCAAATTAGGTAATTATCTTGTTTGTGTTTGGCTCTAGAAATAAAAATAAAGATACATTAGACATTTCTAGTCACCCTGTACATATATGGCAAATGATATACAAAATATTAAATAAAAACGAATTTAAAGTTACCAAACCCTCTTTACTACTTGGCCCAGATACAGAAATGCAGTCGTGGTCCATTATAAATGGGAGGTAGGTATCTAAAAATGTAAATAAAAAGTGAACATACCACACCAAATCAAAAGTAATGTTTTTTTTCTGGAATCATGTTATTTAAGGTGTTTATATTACAAACCCAAATGTGCTAAATACAATCAAAAATAACAGAGCAGGAGGCGAGATTGTTGACGACATGTACTTTTTTGTGTTCGTGAGATTTAAAATATAGTTGACGATTAAAAGTTGCCCTATAGGATACGTATATATGGCAGATTAAAAAGGGAAAAAGGCAAAATTAGCATAAAATCTAAAAAAATTAAATTCAAAAGTATTTTAAAAGCTACAAGTTTATCTAGGCACAATAAACTCGTTTAAATTAATAATCTTCGCCTCAAAACATGAACTCCTATAAAATTAATTAATTTTGAGGTAATATTTGTGTAATACCACAGATCCATATAATTACGCAACAGATACATACTGCAATGGTATACGCGCGGGGTATCAAATGTTCACCGACTTCTCGCAGCCAGTAAAACAGGTCAATGAACCATGCATCTTCTAGCGCCGCATGCCAAGTTGTAATCGAATCGAAAACTGCTCGTGGCTCGCGGCTCGAGCAACAGCGACTTATTTGTCTTGTGATTTGCGCCACGCAAAAAGCCACATACAGAATATTGAATTGCGATGCGTCCTGGAGGTGTTAAATACGAATATTTTAACTGTGAAAATTTGAGAAGAAATTCCACAGTTAGATTGTTTAGATTTACCGTTAAACTTCAAGATATTTGTGAAAAATGGATTGTGAATTGTGGTAA
Organism: Polydrusus tereticollis; assembly: GCA_963920685.1. Lineage (NCBI taxonomy): Eukaryota > Metazoa > Arthropoda > Insecta > Coleoptera > Curculionidae > Polydrusus > Polydrusus tereticollis. The sequence goes on along the minus strand of OY987327.1, from coordinate 113,889,752 downwards.
GGAACAAAACATTTCGAGGGTTATCTCTCTTTTTGGCTTTAGAGAAAATGCATAATTTTACATTACCTATATAGAACTGTGGTAATACATACTGGCTAAACAAAGTATGTTTACTTACTTTTCAATGAAAAGAAACACTTTCAGATCCACAAAGTACAATAATATGTTAGTTGGTTAATAATGGAAAAACACTATCTCAAAACACAGAAAATACACAAAAATATTCCTAAAAACAAACTTTTATTTCAACGTGATAAGTCAAAATCGGAATGTGTGGTGACGGTACGGCTCAGACGGATCTGTGAATAAGCTGTAAATTTTGAATGTGATCAAATGAAAGAGAAATAAACAGACGGATTGTAGACTGACGGATAGAGATATCGGTGCAAAGGCGTAAAAAAAAAGATGCATATCTACACGACACTCTAAGTCTGGTGTAGCAGATATTTCACCTGCTGACGCTTTTCCGGCGGAACGGATATTATGCGGTATATTTATCTTCGTCGCGCACTTGTAAATAAATGGTTATTCATATATCCATCTCTCATTAACAGAGCAAATGTCAGTGTTCGCGAGATGTTATTTAAATTCAGGAACTTTTCAGTCATTAAACTCGTAGCTGACGGTAAAGTAAAAATCTCGGAAACTATTAAGTTTAGATTTATAATGCACCTTTTAAAAAATAATTATAATTTTATGTAGAATCTAAAAATATTGTAGGATATAGGGTGTTCCAGTTAATTTTCTAGACCACCCTCTATACTTCAAATTATTTTAGAATATATATTTGCCTATACCCTACCACTTTTGTAAAAACTATAATATGTTACCTAGTCACACAAATATGCGAATATAATATTCTAGTACTACTGTTATCTGTCTCATTGCCTAGTAACATTTACAACCCTCTTTGAATTAAAACGTTTGTTTTAAGGTGATTCTAATATGTTAATTTCCTTAACTCTTGTTGAAATTGCGCTTACAGTGGAGATACTCAAATTTCGAACAGGCTGAAAATAGCTTCTTAGAGAAGCTATTAGCTCTTTGCACCGACTATTTAAATGCTTCTGCATTTTTCACAAATAGTAAACAACGTAATCGACAGAGATATGTATGTGCACTTTTGTTTCTCTTAAAAGAACAGTTAATGCTATTTATGAAAAGATCTGGAGTTTTCGTTAAAAATTAGATGCACAGCAACACGGAGCTACGGACAATTAAGGTTAGTTTTGCATGAAACGTCAAACCAAGCCAACGAACGAGCTGGCGCCACCGCACCGTTTATAGTTGTGTTGTCAACTATCGGTCAATAAAATTAAAATTATATTAATTTTTACAAGCTTAAATAAACAAAATGTTTGCTATAAGTGCGTTCGTATTAAAGAAGAATACTTTAAGTTTGTAGTAAATTCAATATCGCATAAAGTTTTAATACTTTTTACCCAAATTTAATTTCCTCGTGTTTTCTTACGGATTTACAATAATCAGCTGATTGATGACGTGCATCGGTTTTTGCTTTGCATCAACTGTAGATTGTAGTATGCTTTGTCCAACATATTCTTAGTTTTAATAGTTTGTTTTGACATGCTTACTGGCAACTGATTCCATACTCTTAAAATTGCAATATTGGCATTGTTATGTATAAAATTTGCATCTACTTTTTCGCATTCTAAATTTGGTGTACGAGTGTTCCCGTTTAGAATTATTAAACGGCTCAGGATTATTTAATGCAACGCAAATGTATTCGTTAATATACAGGGTGTTAATTAATGTCATGCAGATATTTCAGGGGGTGATAGTACTCGTCAAAATTACAAAAAAATGCAAATATATGCATGGTCTAACGCGTTATTTTCGTTATACAGGGTGGCAAAGCTTCAATTTTTTTTTCTCGTATTTTGCGTTTTCTCTCTTATATTCTGTGATAATTGTTTCAAATTTGAAACATCAACCATTTTTTAGAATCTCTACAATAAAGTATCAAAATTGTCGGTCGCATTACACAGGGTGTTACATTTTCTTGAACCGGCAACAATTTTATCTTTCAGAACTTTTTTTTGGAGCTCCCTGTATGAATTCCGGTATGAAATTTGAACTCTCTGTTCCTTTGTTTAGCGTTCTGGTCTCTTGCACTATTCTCGTATCTGTGTGACCGTTTTCGATTTATTCTCAAAAGTAGCCATCGATGAAAATTAAGTGTAGGCGAAATAGCGCAATAATAAATATGAGAAAAAGAATAGTAGGCTGGGATTGGCAATTGTTAATTCTGTTTATTGTCCCTCTGACATTTTGTAACAAATATTTTTTTTGTTTAACGTTTCCGGAGTTGTTTTGAACTGGTTAATGATGGTTGAATTCACAAATCAAGAATTTGCAGAGATGCATTTAATCTATGGACAATTGTTATGAAGCCAGACGACTGTATCCACAAAGGTATCCAAATCGAATACATACTGCCTGACCCACGGACATTCGCAAATCTACATAATCGACTATGTGAAAATTGATCGTTCAAGAAATTCACTAATTTAGCAGGAGCAAACAGAACGGTTATGACTTCAGAAGTCGAGGAAGCAGTCCTGAATGCAGTAGAAAATGATCCTGCTACTAGCGTACGAGAAAAATTGCCGCAACACTTAACATTTCATTTGTGCTTGTCTGGAAAATTTTAATAGACAACTTAATTATTATCACATCCAAAGGGTTCAAGCTCTTCTCCCACGTGACTTTCCACTACGTTTTAATTTTTGCCAATGGTTCCTACAAATGCTAGCCCAAAATCGGTTATTTGAAAACACGATTTTATTTAGCGATAAAGCAAATTTCTCAAGGAATGCCATAAACAATTTTCAGAACAACCATTTTTGGGCAAAAGTGAATCCGCATTCGATACGTGAAAATAATTTCCAAGAACAGTTTTCAGTAAATGTGTTGGCCGGCATTATTGGAGATTATTTGATAGGACCATTTTTCCTACCAGCAAGGCTAAACGGACAATATTATCGTCAGTTTCTTGAAGAGGAACTCCCAGGGCTGCTAGAAGAGGTACCAATTCTTGTCAGAAACCAAATGTGGTTCATGCACGATGGTGTACCACCGCACTTCAGCATAGAGGTGAGAAACTTTCTCAATAGAATTTTTAACAACCGTTGGATAGATCGAGGGGGACCTCAGCCATGGCCCCCTAGATCCTCAGACCTGAATAGCCTGGATTTCTTTTTCTGGGGATACCTGAAAGCATCAGTGTATCAGACCCCAGTCCAGACAGAAGAGGATTTAAGAAACAGAATAATAGCTTCATGCGACATCATTCGCAATACCCCTGGAATATTTGGCAGAGTTCGTCAGTCCATGAGGCGAATACTTGATTGGTGCATTTTATTTGGTTTTATTTTTATTTGATTAACTAATTAATTGTTTTGTTTTAATTTATTTTTAATTTGTAATGTTTTTATCTGATTGTTGATAACCCTGTCGGTTGATCTAAAATAAAAATGAAAATAATTACTTAGAATATATACAAATAAAAACAGCTTTTTACTCTGCTTTGTTTCACCTACACTTAATTTCCATCGATGGCTATTTTTGCAAATAAATAGTGCAAGAGACCAGAACGCTAAACAAAGGAACAGAAAGTTGAAATTTCATACCGGAATTCATACAGAGAGCTACAAAAAAAAGTTCTGAAAGATAAAATTGTAGCCGATTCAAGAAAATGTAACGCCCTGTATACTGCGACCGACAATTTTGATACTTTATTGTAGAGATTCTAAAAAATGGTTGATGTTCCAATTTTGCAACAATTATCACAAAATATAAGAGAGAAAACGCAAAATAAGAGAAAAAAAAATTGAAACTTTGCCACCACATTTTGACGAGTACTATCACCCCTGAAATATCTGCATGCCATTAATTAACACCCTGTATATTAACGAATACATTTGCTTTGCATTAAATAATCCTGAGCTGTTTAATAATTCTAAACGGGAACACCCTGTATACGCTATAGATAGTCCTCATTTTAGTCAGAGGAGAAACATTTTAACACATTAATCTTTTATTTAATTTAAATATTACTCTAAGCACAGATAGTTTTATATAGATCTGTGCTCTAAGGCATCTCTTTTGCAATAGCAATATACGATTTGTTACAACAGAATTTCTCCAAAATAAAATGCCATATCTCACTCTTGATTTGATGTAGGCATGATATGCAATGAGAGTGGATTCCTCGGATTCCAGAACGAAATTTATGCTATTCGGAACGCGGCGAAATCCAGTCAATTTGATTCTAGTGACATTCATATGAATAATATCGTGATCGAGAAAATGCATGAGATTAAAGGCTTACACACAACGACGCGGCCACGGCCACGGTAGCGGTGGCGGCCGCGGTGGCGATCATATTAGCGTTCGGGCGTATTCACACCAAAGCGGTGAGTGGAGGTGTAAGGTAGTTGCCGTTTACAGATTTTATGTATACGAAAATATATTTTTAAACATCCAGGTTTCATTGAATGAAATTCTATGAAAAAAAAACAAAAAAAACTGTGTAATTCCCTAACTCGGATATTTTCGTTACAAGCTGGCAACACTGTCGATAACTGACGTCACTCGAAGGGTATGATGTGCATCGGTTTTTGTCTTGCATCAACTATAGTTCCTTAGCTAACATTTACAAACTGTTTTAGCTTTCTACAGGGTTTTTTAATAAGTGTCCAATTATTCACCGGACAAGTCCTCAATTATTTCTAAGATAAAAAGTTCATGTTCAGTTGATGTGGTCAAAAACGCTTCGTTTCTAAGATACAGGGTGTTAAAATTTTATTTTAAGTGTCCAAAAAGGAACAAAAAGTATAATAGTTTTACGGAAAAAAACACCCACCAGAATTACAAAGATACCTCCAAAAAATGAACTTGTGCTATCGGAAACTATAGGCTAATTTGGCTTAGATTTCATATCCATCTTTTAGTTTCACGATCAGTTAGTCGTCGCTTGGCGATTTCTACTGTGATTATTTTATTACTTTGCAACTGTTTTAAATGTGAAATGGCTTCTATGTATGATATAGTAACGAGTGATTATTAATTATTTTGCTCAAGGGCGGCTGTGACCCAGTATACATAGTGTAGCAGTAGCGCGTAGATTAAATCATAGGGCGAATTTGCAAGAAAGCAGCGTTGTCACGTTAAAAACCTAAAATAATGTTTTTTGACGGTATGTAATATAAAATCCTGAGCTATCTTACTTTGAAAGCCTACTTTATATGGCCGCCTCCTACTTCTAGACACCAAACTTTCAACAATAAAATTTTTTTGTGCTTCACTAAACATTTTTACTGTAGAACTTTCAATCCGCCAACAAAGCTTCACCAAAACTTGATACGCTGGAAAATAAAAAAAAATAAAAAATTAAATCATATCCTGCAAATAGCACTTTATAATAGTCAAAAGACGACTCCCCGGAGAAATATTAGTTAAAGCAATAGTAACCTACCTTCAAATAACTGCAAAAATTACAAAATTTCTCCAATTTTTAAACTTTACAAATACACAAATTCAAATAAGACGTAAATGTCATAAAACAATCATGTCATCTTATCTACGCAGTACGGCCATGATGCTTTTAAAATGCATGGCCTCCCTTGAGCAAAATAATTAAAAATCACTCGTTAGGTACTTAATAAACTAGTGAGTATTTTGATACCAAAAAGGTGCACGGCTTTCCAATCTGTCATGTGTCACGGTGTATTATTCACTACCATATGAACCATATGACAAAACAGCATTAAACTACGAATCCCAACCCAAGTTTGTATATCGAGAAAACGTTCGTTCCCTAACAAAAAAAAACTTCCATGCTAACAACTAACTACTTTGGACAATTTAACAGCATACTACAAATCGATGAAAATATAAGAGAATTTAAAGGATTCAATTTATTTCCTTCAAAACAGTGTTGAAAATTGAAAAAAAAAATTGAAAAATGAAAGTAAACCTGGGAAAATTTTATATCTATCTATATTAAGTACAACCGACCAAGCAGATAATCTTTTTCCTTTAAATTTCGGCGGGAAAGGCAAAAAATAACGAGATGTGGTAGAGTCCCATTAAGGAACTTTAAGAAAGCTCTGAGTATTTTCTTTATTGCCTTTTCTGTCGCGTTATTCAACTAGAATTTTGTACAATTTAGATAATCCGATGTTTTATTTGAATGGCTTATTTCGGAATAGAAAGACGAAACACCTATAAACTATTGCCGTACAAGTTATAAGCATTTTTGAAGAATGATCAGGTAAACTCTATCGCTCAGTCATCAAAGTAAAAATGCCACTTTTTTGTCGGTTGCGTCCCTTTCCATCAGGGACTTGTTACGAGTATTCATGTTATAAAAGATTTGTTAATTTTAAAAAATTATCCATTACGTATTGGGTGCATTTTTTACGAATCGGAGGATATAAAAATATATCCGGTTATCTTTCTATGGAAAATAATTGAGATGCGCCCATTTACAACCTTCTTAGTTGACTGCTTCCCACTTTTTGAGACAGGCGTCTCACCCATTGTGTTGGCGTATTTCACGTTATTTCACGAACGTTTGCAACAAGTTCCTCTATTCTTACAGATGGCCGTCCAGTTCGTTTTTTTATCTTGTATAGAACCTGTTTCCCTAAACAGAGCCACGGTTCTTCTCAGGCAATGATGAAAATTCCCAGCAGTAAAAGCGACGTCCTAATTTTTACAAAGAAAGAAACAAATCACCATTATATATTAAATACAACACAATATATTTACAAGAAATACAAGCTAATGATTGAGATTGGACATCTCCAATACACAATATAGCTACCACTGTCCTCATACAGCAGACAAATTATGTTTGAAAGCGTAAAGACTGTTGGATTCGTTCAAACACTTAAAGAATAGACAATTCATAGTTTTTTGAAATTAGTTCTTCTGATATAAATATTATTAGTGCTTCTAGTGAAGTGATTGCATAGGCATCGTAACTATAGATCCGACACGCCATTCATAAATGCGACAAAACTCCAGGAAAACAACATCCGCTATGCCGAGTATTGTCGAGTAGATGCGGATGGCCACGAAAATGATTAAATCTGGGCGGATCCGTTATTGCTGCGTTGCCATACTATAGATTTTTTACAAGGTTTTAGACAATGTTATATATTTTCCACATCATGTTAATCTAGTTAATCATAGAAGTTAATACTTTTAACAGAGTAAGCCCAGAAAACTAGGTTTTCTGTGGCGTAAGTCTGGCAAACCAAGTGGAGGGGAGCAGCTTGTATGTTGATTTACTTTACACTGGAATACAACGATGACATCACGTTTATTTGTTATTGTTCGGTCTAATAGTTACGATGTCTATGAGTGATTGTGTATATCTCGAATATATCGTATCGCACAATATTTTGGCTCAAGTAAGGAGGAAGAAGATTATGCAGAATTTTAAAAATAGAGATCATTGTTTGGTATTTCAAAGAGATCGCCACTGATTTCCATTCAAGGCACTCCAACATTAGAGATATTGGGGTATAACGATTGAACCGAAAAATGATCCTCATACCGCGATTCTGCAGTTTTTGTAATGTGGCATTACTATTGCCATCAAGGAGGCAGAGAAGACTAGCACAATAATTAAAATGCGGCTGAATTATTGCTTGATAAACAAGCAGCCTAGAATTCATGGAGAGGTCAGTTGCGACTCCTGAGAAGAAAAATAACTTTGTACATATTTTTTTCTTAATATATTCAAAGAGCATTTTAAAAGATAATAGATTATCAATGTGAAAATACTTGATATTTGTAACAATCTCGATTCTTGAATTATATATAATTAGATTAATTTTCTTTGAGTTTAATTGAGCATTTTATATTTAGTAGTTAGAATCATAGCTTTGGTTTTATCAACATTAAGTTTTAATTTATTTGCATTGAGGTATCCTTCAATTCTCATTAATTCTATATTCGTTTTGTTGATTGCAGAGTTTAAATCTTTATCACTACAAGACAAAAGCGAATCATCAGCAAATAAATTGAGGAAATTAGGGTTTACAAAGTGACTTAGATCATTTAAGTATATTACAAAAATTAAGTGCCCCAGAACGTTACCCTGAGGTACCCCATTACCCCATATTTATTTGCTATTTTGCTAGATTTAAAATTATTGACGTTGGCAATCTGATGCCTACCCTTGAGAAGAAGAGAAAGTCTTCAAGCCATTTTAGAACTGTACCCTCGATACCATAATATTTGAGTTTTTCTAACAGAATCTTATGGTCAATCGTCAATGAGCTCGTTCCAAGTGAATACAAGCAGTTGGGTTACTGATTCACAAGAATGGTTCTTTCTAAATCCTGATTGATTAATATTTTTTTATTTTTTTTAGTTCCAAAATTTTTCCAATTACGGGCGAAGTGTTTATTGGGCGATAGTCAGAGGGATCAGTACTGTCGACTACTTTAGGTATATGTGTTATTTAACTAGTTTTTAGTTTATTTGGAAATTGACCTCCTTCCAATGAGGTATTAAGTAATATATCTTAGAAATATATGACCTATCACATTAAAGCTTTTGAGAATTTTGGTATTCAGTATGTCTTCGTTTTTGTATTTGTTATCTAGGAAGTAAATAATTTTTTTTTAATCGCTCATAGATAGAGAATTGAATTGAAAAAATATGCTATTTGTAGTATTGTAAATAATGTATTGTAAATAATTGAGAATTGTAAATAGTTTGAATGTTGCGCCTTGCCGTTAGTGTCCCCACTTCCGGTTACAGATTTGTATATATATGTACGGCCATGTTCCACTCCCCCACTTTTTGGCGTGTACACTCAGTAACCGTGGTAAATATAAAAATATCATTTTTCTAATTTTGTCTCGAAAAATAGATATTTCGAACGCGCTAGCGAGTTCGAAATATATCCATTTCGAACTCCGAATTTTATTTTTTAAAAGTTGCATTGGTTATATTTAAATGTTTTATTCTGTTGACGTCTGACGTTTCCTGTTATTGTTATCCATGAGAAAAGAAAGTTTTCGGGATTTCTCTGGTAAAAGTTGATTTATCGTTTTATTAGCAATATCCCTTAACTCAGGGGGAGTTAAACTTAGATTATCATGCTCCATATTTTTTTAATTATAATTATGAACAACTCTATGAAATATTAAATCACAAATTTCGTGACAATGACACAAAGAAAATATTATTTATTGTCAAGGCTACTATGATAAAAAGAAATTTAGAGTATTACCAACATAGAATTTAGACACACAAATTTACAAAATTTGAAGGGTTGATTTTCTTTTTAAATATGTATTTTCTTATTGAAAAAAATACAAAATAGAAAAAATAGTATAAAGTACGTGTTTTATAAAGCAGTTAGAGCACTTGTCCCGTTAAAAAACTCGCCGCAAGCGGCTCGTTTTTTAACATGGACGCGTGCTATAAGATGATGCTTTATAAAACATGTACTTTAATATACTATTTAAATCCTGTGTTTGATTTGGGCATCCTAAAATATTAAGAATACCATTAAAAGGTGCAAGACACCACAAAAGTGGCGACGAGGATATTTTTGCCGAACCCATAGTGCAAGTTTCTGTGAAATCGGTTAAAAGTCGTTGGTCGAATATAGGAACCAGCATGGCGGAAGTCGGACATTTACGCGAATTTTCGTTAAAAAACTCGGACTGGAGCATTTTCAAACCACGTTTAGAAAATTATTTCGTGGCTAACGAAATCAAAGTAGAAACGCAAAGTGAAAAAATGCGTGCAGTGCTTTTAAACATTTTAGATGAAGACGCCTATAAATTGATTTTTGATCTGGTAAGCCCTTCAAAACCAGAAAATAAAACCTATAAAGAGCTTGTCAAAGTGTTTGACGAGCATTTTAGCTGTAAACAGAGTGCGTTTGCAGTACGCTACAAGTTTTACGCCGCGAGGAAGGAGTATGGAGAAACTGCAAATCAGTGGGCGGCTCGATTACGAGGACTGGCGGTTGGTTGCGAATTTGGAACAGAGCTAAAAGTGTGCCTTAGAGACTAAAAGTTTGTTTTTGGCTTCGAAAAAGGTCCCATATTGGACCGATTAATGGAAGAAAAAGTAGAGGCAAGTTTCGAAAATATGGTTCAATTGGCAGCATCCAAAATGGCGGCAAAGGACGTTCAGGAAACGATGATCAAGCAGGAGCCCCTCCATCATGTGCGAAACCGATACGGCGCATCAAGTAGCGGTGCGCGCAGGCCAGCGTCACATGGCACCGGACAAGCAAACTATCTCCCCGGACGTCCGCAGAGTCAACATCAACGCAATCACCAGTATCAGCAGGGGTTAAGACAGACAGATGACAGGAGAGCAATGTTTTGCGATGTTTGTGGAAGGAACAACCATACAAAAGATAAGTGCTTTTATAAATTTTCTGTTTGTTCTTATTGCCAAAAGCAGGGACATTTAGCGTCCGTTTGTAAACAAAAAGCAGGTACAAAAAATAACAAAAATAAATTTTCAAATAATTTTATATGAGGAGATCAGCAAAAAAAAGGTCGAAAATATTAACCGTAATTCGGACAACGACGATATTGGTTTATTTAATGTTGCAGAAAAAATATTTTTAATATAGAGCCGTTTACCGTAGATATTTTTGTAGAAAATAAATTAATTACTTTCCAAACAGACTCAGGTAGTGGTGTTTCGTGTTTTTCATATGAATTCTATATCAACAATTTCGAATGTTTACCTTTAAAGTCTACTGATAAAACATTTATTTTTTATAATGGTCAACAGGTCAAGCCTTTAGGTGTTTTAAGTTTAAATGCAAAGTATCAAAACAAAATAAACAAAATACACTTTTTTGTTATGAAAAATGGTGGACCACCCATTGTGGGTCGGGATTTCTTAGTTTTATATAATATTGTATTTTCTGTTTTTAATTTGACGGAAAATACAGAAGGTTTAATTAGAGAATTTCCAGAGGTATTTTCACCCGGCCTGGGGTTATTCAATAAGGGGATGGAGAAAATTTATTTAAAAAGTCCAAATGTAACTCCTAAATTTATAAAGGCTCGACCTATACCGTTTGCTATCAAGTCTAAGGTGGAAGCAGAAATTAAACGATTATCATTTTTAGGTATAATATCGCCTGTAGAGTACAGTCAATATAGTCCCAGTTTTTAAGAAAAACGGAGATATTAGAATTTGTGGAGACTTCAAAGTTACCCTCAACCCTATAATTGAAGTAGATCAACACCCTTTGCCAAGAATTGAGGAGCTTTTTTGTAAGCTACAGGGAGGAAAGGAGTTCTCCAAACTTGATTTATCTCAAGCCTTTCAGCAGATCGAGGTAGACAAACAGAGTAAGGAACTGTTAACAATTTCAACTCATATGGGCCTTTTTCGTTATAACAGGCTAACTTTTGGCATTTCTTGTGCACCTGCAAAGTTTCAAAAAATTATGGATTCATTGTTGGGTGCCTTGCCTAACGTAACAGTTTTTCAAGATGATATTTTAGTAACTGGGGTAGACAAAAAGTCACACTTGCAAAACCTTAAAAAGGTTTTAACCATATTAGAAGATTCTGGGTTAAATAGTTATTTTTGTATTAAGTGCGTGAAGTGAGTGTTTTTTTAATGGCATATGAGAGTGTCAATTTTTTGCCGAGACCGCAGGTCGAGGCGAAAAATTCTCTCGAATGTGCCATTAAAACACGAATTTCACAAACGAAATACAAACAACATTTTTTGTACAACTGAAAGTTTGAGTTAATAAAAATTTTACCATATAATTTCACATAATCAAGTTAACAGCCCTGTCGTTACTATAGAAATGGTTTGTTGGCACGTTGCTTGTTTTGTTGTCATACGTTGATAGCTGTTCATATTTATTGCAATTTTTTAAATAAATAGTATAAGTACTTAAAATGGATGTAGATTACGATAGTGATAGCGAGATTCCTTCAGATATAGCCGATATAGCAAATTCGGCTATAGCTAACATGTTACCGGCGAAATCAAAATTTATATACGAGAAAAATTATAACCAATTCCGTGAATGGTGCGGCAAGAAAAATATACAAAAAGTGTCTGAAAAGGTACTTATATGCTATTTTGAGGAGAAATCAAAAACTGTAAAACCTTCTACTTTATGGAGTGTCTACTCAATGTTGAAGAGTACATTGAATGTTAAAGAAAATATTGATATAAAGAAGTTTTCAAAATTGGTGCCTTTTATTAAGAACAAAAACGTCGGATACCGAGGGAAGAAATCTAAAGTTTTATCGAGAGACGATATTAATAAATTCATTCAAGAAGCTGATGATGAAACAAATTTACTTTATAAGGTACAGATGATCAAAATTTTGTATTATTTCAGTAATTTCAATATTTTTTTAATTGTAGGTTGCGTTAATTTTGGGAATCAGCGGTGCTTGTCGCCGTGAAGAATTATTGAAGGTAACTATTGATGACATTGAAGATACCGGGTCTATATTGATTGTTAAAATACCGGATACAAAGACCTATTGCCCAAGAATGTTTACCGTTTCAAATTCTGATTATATTGAGATATATCGCAAGTATAGAGTACTAAGGCCGTCCCATACACACAAAAAGAGATTATTTTTAAAATATTCAAGAGGAAAATGTGTTGACCAACATGTGGGAATAAATAAAATAGGGGAAATTCCTAGCTTGATTGCAAAATGGCTGGGAAAAGAATTGCATAAGAGCTACACAGGTCACTGTTTTAGGAGGAGTTCTGCAACTCTCTTAGCCAATGCAGGGGGTAACATGACATCTATAAAACGCCACGGTGGTTGGAAATCTGCCGCCATAGCAGAAGGATATATAGAAGATAGTTTGAGTAATAAAATTGATATTTCTAATAAATTAAATTGTTCCTCTACTTCCAAACAAATCAATATAACTGATACAATTGTGGACTCAACTTTTCAAGGAATATCTAGCGTTTCTGATCAGCAGCAAGGTGGACTAGCTTCGGGAATTAATATTGGAAGCAATTGTTCGAACTTCACCATCAATTATTATTGTAACAAATGAGATTTTTTGGTAGTTGGTAATTAATTAGTAAATTTGTACAAAAAAATTCAATACATTTTTTAAAAAGTAATGTTTTATCGTTTTTTTTGTAAATCATTTTTCCAGTTAAAAAAAGTCTTTTTTTCACCGTGAAAAAAAGTCTTTTTTTCACTGTTAAAAAAACAAAAGGTTTACGTATCGATAGCGATGAAAAAATGTCAACTTTTTTTGACAGTTGTACAAAAAGTAAATTACGGAAAATGTAGTTTTTTTCAGAAAAATATTGAATATTTAGGCTTTGACATAGACAAAGAGGGGTTGCATCCATCAAAAAATAAAACCGTTGCCATTGATAAGGCGCCCATACCAAAAAATGTTAAAGAGTTGCAATCTTTTTTGGGTAGCATTAGTTATTATGGCAGGTTCATTAAGAATATGTCGACAGTTTTAAGCCCGCTGTACAACCTATTAAAAAATAATGTAAAATGGGTTTGGACAGCTCAGTGTAATAAGGCCTTTGAAAAGATAAAGGAAATTTTAGGTTCAGCCCAGGTTTTGGTTCATTTTGACCCTGAACTCGAACTTAGGCTTACTGTAGATGCCTCAGCTGTGGGTTTAGGCTGCGTTTTAAGCCACAGATTTTCTTCTGGCGAGGAAAAACCCATTGCTTTTGCATCAAGAACGCTGTCAGAAGCAGAAAAAAAATATTCACAAATTGAAAAAGAAGGATTGGCAATAATTTTTGGTGTTCTCAAATTTAACCAATATTTATATTTAAATAAGTTTAAGTTAGTGACAGATCATAAGCCTTTGCTAACAATATTTGGCGAAAATAAAGGTATACCACAGTTTTCGGCAAATAGGCTTAGACGGTGGGCAGTAATTTTATCTGGATATAATTACGAGATCGAATACGTTAAAAGTAACAAAAATACTGCAGACTGGTTGTCTCGCATGCCTTCCGGGGAAGAAAATGATTTTTTTGATGATGATCACATTGATGTTAATTATTGTTATTTTTTTTCAAATAGTACAGATATAATTTTAAATTTTGAAAATATTCAGAATCATACTGCCACTGACAGTGTTTTGCAAAAAGTAATTTCTTTTATAGAAAACGGTTGGCCTCAGTACAGATATAATTTTAAATTTTGAAAATATTCAGAATCATACTGCCACTGACAGTGTTTTCCAAAAAGTAATTTCTTTTATAGAAAACGGTTGGCCTCGTAAAATAAATAACTCTGTTTTAAAACCGCATTTTGCTAAAAGGTTTGATTTTTGTATTAGAGACGGTTGTATAATGTGGAATCACAGAATAGTTATTTCTCAGACCTTGCAGTCAAATATTTTAAAGGAATTACATAATACCCACATGGGGTCAGTTAAAATGAAAAGTTTAGCTCTTTGGTTTCCAAGTTTAGATTCGGAAATTGAAAAAACAGTAAGAAACTGTGATGCTTGCCTAGTGCATGCTAGCAGTTCACCCAAAGCACAAACTTGTCCCTGGCCTTGGCCAAGGGCTCCATGGGAACGTATACACATAGATTTTTGTAAGTTGGGTAAGAGGAACTATTTTGTTATTCTAGATGCGTATACAAAATGGCTGGAGGTTTTCGAAATGTCCAATATAACTACGACCTCAACAGTTCAGATTCTAAGAAGACTTTTTGCTACTTTCGGAGTGCCATGTCTGCTTGTTTCGGATAATGGTAGGTCTTTTATGTCGGATGAGTTTAAAAACTTCCTGTCAAAAAATAATATAAAACACATGACGAGTCCTCCTTACTCCCCTTCATCAAATGGAGCAGCTGAGAATGCTGTTAAAACAGTAAAGTTAGCTTTAAAAAAGGCTTTAAGTTCAGGGGAGAATTCAAGTTTAGCTTTGTGTAGATTTCTCTTCGACTATAGAGTTACTCCACACTGCACTACAGGGGTGAGTCCAGCTCTACTTATGTTCGGTAGGGAGTTACGTACTAGATTTTCCTCTTTTTTGCCCACACCAAAACAAGTTAAAAGTAATTTACAAGAGGGTGTTTTGCGCAAAAGGGTGGAAAAGTGCCAAAATAATCAGATCATGTTAAGCAGTCCAAACAAAAATATTGAATATAATGTTGAGGAAGAGGTTTTAGTAAAAAATTATAAATATGTTGACAAGCCAACTTTTATTAAGGGAATAATTAAAAAAAGAATTGGTAATAGGACTTATCTGGTGGAGGTGCCAGAGTTGGAAAAAACTTGGAGAAGGCATTGTAATCAAATTAAAAAATACAAGGTAGTGCCAGCAGGTGCAAAGCTTCCTTTTACATGTACAAGTTCTGTTTCCTCCACAGAAACTGAGCAACCTAGTCCGGATACGGCTCCTACTAATTCTTTAAGTGTGGATCAAAACGTTAATAACAGCAGTTGTGAAACGTCCAGTATAGTTAGGAAGGTTAGACCTAAGCGTATTGTTAAGCCAGTAGAAAGGTTAAATTTATAAATAAACTAGAATAGGTTTGTAAATATATTCATGTAAATTTAACCAGGTAGAACTAAAAAATAGTACCAATCTTTTATATAGTATATCGTAAAATTTTTGAAGGGGGAAATGATGTAGTATTGTAAATAATGTATTGTAAATAATTGAGAATTGTAAATAGTTTGAATGTTGCGCCTTGCCGTTAGTCTCCCCACTTCCGGTTACAGATTTGTATATATATGTACGGTCATGTTCCACTCCCCCACTTTTTGACGTGTATACTCAGTAACCGTGGTAAATATAAAAATATCATTTTAAATCCTGTGTTTGATTTGGGCATCCTAAAATATTAAGAATACCATTAAAAGGTGCAAGACACCACACTATTGATGTTAGGCAATGTGTCAGAAGACCACGCATTAAACGCTGGTATTGTGTTTCTTATTTAGTCAATACTTGATACAAAAAAAAATATTGAAGTTCTCCGCAATTTCATGCTCCTTTCTCGCGACCACGTGAGTCTCTCCAGATAAAAATTTAATGTATTTTTGTGTAAATGCTTTTGCAGTATCATTGACTAGTGTTTTCCACATTAGTTAACTTGCTGCTTCTATTTCTATCAATTTTATTGTAGTAATACTGTTTTTTCTTACTTTTAAGCAGATTAACAAATTAATTTCTAGTTGACTGGTAGAGTAACCACTTAGTATTTTTATCAGTCGGATTACAACATATACCTTATCTCTTTCTTTCGCTTTTACCTTAAGTTCCCTATCAAACCAAGGCAGGTTATTAGCCTTGAAGGTAACCTCATGATAAGGGGATATGCAACAATAAAAGAGAATGTATGTTTAATTTCATCTAAGATTACGTTAACATCAACAGAGATTAGTAAAATTGACCAATCAACCCCCCGAAATTCTAAATTAATCTTATCAAGATTAGCCTGTGACAAATTACGAAGCCTCTTTTTTTGAGATTCTCTAGTCCTCTCTGTGCTCTTTAACTTAAAAGATAAAACTGAATGGTCAGTTACTTTTGGCAAGTTATGCACTTTGCAGACTGGTTTAAAATTAGAAAGGGCAGGATCGATAAGAGAGCTGAATAGATTGGTGCATCTTGTCGGTAATAGTATTAATTGATCTGAACCTAACATATTAATAATTTCTTTTAGTTTAATGGAGTAAAAACTGTTCTCTCAATAGTTAATGTTGAAATCAGCTACGATCAGTAATTTGCCTTCAGAATTGGTAAGGAAGTTTTCCCATAGTTCCTCCATATAATTTAAAAATATAGCGTGACTGGAATTAGGAGAGTGGTCTATTACTCTCAAGATAATGGATACATTTGATATCTTGAGAGTAATAAAAATATACAAGTAGTTGTTCGTTATGTGAATTGGATAAATTAGGGATGAATCAAATTACTTGTAACGTTCAGGGGTGTGCGGTCCATGGAAGCGATGGAAGCACTGCTTCCCCTACCGCTTTCATAAGACGAAACAAATTTTATATTAATCTATACCTATCCATACAATTAAAATACCCAAGTATTTATTTCTATCTAATTTCCAAACCAAATCCGGCCCTGTATGCATCCCGGACCAACGCAATATTAAATTTATCGAAGTGATCTCAATACGTGTATACTACACTGTATACGCGTATACGAGTAATAATAATGTGGGCTGCCGTGCCAAGTAAAGGGTAAATCGTTAGATCTCGGTATTTCCTTCGCCGCGACGCGACGCCGGTAAAGAAGCCGGTAAAATATTTAGTTTCCACGTGTTTGTAGTCGGCGGTTTACGATTGTCTGTCGGACTCTGTCGCGATTTTTCGCAGGAATACGCGGTACACGGTAGAGGATCTGTCTGACTTGACTTTGTTTATCTTACTTATTGATTTATTTTGTCATGGAGCAACCAATTGCCGGCCCATCGAGTTCGGGAAATGTAAAGTGTATCTGTTCTGTATGCAAGTTATTGGAAAAAGGATTTTCAACGCTTTCCTTTGATGAAAAAAGGAATATTATTGCAACAGGTAGGCCTACACCAGATTGTAATTTAAAGACAGAAGTGAAGGCGGCTAAAAAATTTACATGGCATTTTAATAAAGAATATTACGATAAATATAAATGGCTTACTGCATGCGCTAGTGAGAAAAGTCCTTGGAACTCTTGTGGTTTTTTCGGACCTAAACAATTTTCATAAAAACCTCAAAAGGCACTCAAACAACAAGGGACATTTAACTTCTTTATTAAAAGAAAAGACATTTAGAAAAACGCGTTTTGAACCCAGTTTAGACACTCAATTAAAACTTAATTATAGACTGCATAATGAGTTAGTTGCCAAAAATAGAGACATTTTAAAGCGACTCATAGACATTACATGTTTTCTTGGGGAACATGAACTAGCTTTTAGGGGGCACCAGGAAAACAGCGAATCCACAAACCGCGGAAACTATATTGGGGTCAGTCCATATCATTTCAACCAGGCCATTTTACGGGACCATCTCCGATTTTGATATTTTTGGTATGGTGGTTCTACCCATTAAAAAACTCAAAAATTCAAAATTTTAATTTTTTTTTTGATCAGTAGTTATTTTTTAAATGATCTTCAAAAATCAACAAATTGGTCAATTTGCCTTTTACATGCACTTACAAATATAGTGATATCTTGAAAACTACTAACTGGAAAAAAATGAGTGATGGCTCATTTTAAAGGTATTTTAAATATCTTTCATGTGAGGTGTCACATGACCTAGTTTTATCTGAAATTTTTTTTTCACATTTTTAAAAAAAAAAAATTTTTTCAAAAAATCTCAAAAAGGTAATTTTTGATTTTTTTTAAAAACATATTTATTTCTTGTCGTTGTCTTAGTAAATAATCCACAAAATTTTAGGATGGAGAATTAATGGGTTCACTGTCAAAAAAAAACAATACACTCTCATTACTCAAACGTCATTATATATTACACAACCCATTTTATATAATGTACAGGGTTATCCAACCAAGACTGGACAAGGCGATTTTTTGACTTTTCCTGTACTTTTATAAAAAAACTGAAATAGCCATCTTAAGTCATTTTCTCCCGCGAATTCGAATATCTTCAGCAAAAAACAATTGAACATCAAACAAAAGTACTAGGGGTCACTTTGATATTTTTTTAAATGGGATGCCGTATTTTTAATGAGCTTATCCGATTTCTCATATAAATTTTGATCTAAAATGTTGGATTTTTAATTCAAAAACGCCTTTTTTCTTCAGTTTTAAATTCGGAAAATGTTCGTCTACAAAAAAAAAAAAAAATAAATAAATCTAAAAATCCAACATTTAGATCAAAATTTATATGAGAAATCGGATAAGCTCATTAAAAATACGGCATCCCATTTAAAAAAATATCAAAGTGACCCCTAGTACTTTTGTTTGATGTTCAATTGTTTTTTGCTGAAGATATTCGAATTCGCGGGAGAAAATGACTTAAGATGGCTATTTCAGTTTTTTTTATAAAAGTACAGGAAAAATCAAAAAATCGCCTTGTCTAGTCTTGGTTGGATAACCCTGTACCTAAGGTCAGGCATTTAAAAAAAAATTAAATAAATAATATACCATACCAACCCCCTCGCCCCCTCCCCCGCTAGTTAATTAATATCGATAGACAAAGATTCATTTTCTGTGGTGAGTTCTCTCCGATCTTGCAGGGTCTTGACAGGTTTTTACAAGTCCTTAAAATGAGCCCCTCACCTCAATAGTTAACAGGTTAATTCATGTTAATTTTATTAGTCTGTTCGAGCATAACTTCGTTTGGACACCCTGAATCTTGCGCGTTGTAATCCGGGTATAAATAAATCGCAGAGTACAATATTCTTTTAGTCAGCTTCTCGGTCAGCTTATTAACTTGCAGAAGTAAGGACATAGTGTTTATTTTTTTAAAAATGTCGGAAAAGCACAAAAATGAGTGGAACAAGTTTAAAATTGAATGCTAAGCATTCTGGAAAGTTAAGAAATGTCACTGAGTGGATGTGTAATTTAAAAAACATTGACATGGGAATGAAAATTTGTGAAAGTTGTAGACTGAAAGTATCAAAGGAGTTAAAAACTGCAGAAGTTCAGGTTGAAGCTGGGTAAGTAAACAAATAAATTTCTTATATACTTATTAGGTATCTAGGTGGAAAGTGATTTATGACTGTAGAGATATTTCGTAATATTATGTTCACAGAGCCCGCAGGCACAAAATTCAAAAATAATAATAAGAGTTGCAAGAAATTGCAAGTGCGTATTGTGATAAAGTTACACTTTCAGGTCGTAAGAAAGTGGATAATGTCAACATTACATGAAAGCTAACTTAATAAATGAAGTAAAAAAAAGTAGATACTTATTTTTTTTTTCAGATCATCCAGTGAAAAGCAACAAAATTATCCTGACTTCAAAGATGAAGATTATTCGTTAAATATATTAAATTAATCCTTAGAACTACTAGAGGAATCACCTCTTAAAAGGAAAAAGATTTACAAAGCAAAAGTAGAAAAGATAAAACGATCCTTATCGACAACATTCATGAAACAACAAGAAGACATACAAGAAAGAAACCAGGCTATAAGGGATGAACAGTGTGAAATGATCAAACAATTAAAAGAAAAATTTGCTAAAACAGAGAAAGAAGCGAGAGGATGTTGGTATTGTCTTGCCTACCTCAAAGTTTGGAGTAGAGCACGACTTCAGAAGGAATTTGGACTATTTGGAGTTTCACAATATATGGCCAGGGCCGTTAAAAAATTAGTAAATGATAAAGGGATTTTAGTGTCGCCTAATCTTAAGCCAGAAAAAATGCTTAGTGAAAGAATTGCCCAATTAGTGGTAGACTTTTACTGTAGAGACGACGTGAGTAGAATGATGCCGGGAAAAAAAGATTGCGTGGTAGTTCGAAAAGGAGACGATGGGGAAAAACAATACCTGCAAAAATGATTAGTTTTAGCCAATCTCAAAGAAATCTATTCTCTATTTAAAGCAGAAAACCCGTACGAAAAAGTAGGCTTCTCTAAGTTCTGTGAACTTAGACCAAAAAATTGTATTTTGGCTGGAAAGAGTGGTACCCATACAGTGTGTGTATGCACCATTCATCAAAATAACAAACTGATGATTAATGGATCAAAGTTGAACACCCTTTTAGACGAAAACAACAGGACCTTCGTAAAAAATTACCATGATGCTCTTTACAAATTAATGTGTAACCCGCCTTCAGTTTATTGCTTCTTGAGCAACCAATGCCAGAAATGCCCTGGGATAGATTCTTTTAAAAAAAGTTTAACAGAAAAGTTAGAGGAAAAAATGATTGATGAGATATCATATTATAAAAAGTGGATTTCAGTAGATAGATGCACAATGCAAACTATTATAAAAAAGACAGAGGAATTTATTGAAGAGTTTACTGACGATCTTATTAAACTAAAGTATCATTCCTTTATAGCCACAATGCAAAAAGATCATTATAATAAAATTAAAAACACACTTATTTCTGGGGAAGCTTTGATTACGTGTGATTTTGCAGAAAACTTTTCCTTCATTATGCAAGACGAAGTTCAAGCTTATCATTGGAACAATAGCCAGGCAACCCTACATCCATTTGCAATTTACTTTAAAAATGGAGCTGAGCTTCAAAATTTAAATTATGTGTTTATTTCAGAGTGCCTTAAACACAATACCATTGCCTTTCATTTATTTTTAACTAATTTAATACCAGATTTGAAAGAAAAAATTCCGGAACTGTCTAAGATTTTTTATTTTTCGGATGGAAGTGCGACTCAGTATAAAAATAAGAAAAATTTTCTTAATACATGTCTACATAAAAAATATTTCGATCTTGAGGCAGAGTGGCATTTTTTTGCCACTTCGCATGGCAAGAGTGCATGTGATGGCTTAGGGGGCACCGTTAAAAGGCTTGCTGCCAAGGCTAGCCTTCAACGTCCTTACGAGGACCAAATTATGACCCCATTACAATTCTTCACTTGGTCCAACGAAAACATTAATGGCATCAACTTTAAATATTGCACTGAAGAAGATTACAACAAACATGAACAATTTTTAAATAAGAAATTTGCTGAAGTGTTAACAATAGCAGGGACACAGAAAATTCACGCTGTGATTCCTCTTTCAGAGAGTTCATTGTGGCCAAACTTTTTTCATCCAGTTTAGAGGTTCAAATTCACGAACTTTTACCAGGTGCTGAAACATCTCCAAAAGAACTTCAAAATCTTGCATCAGGATTTGTTACGGTAAAATATGACGAAGCCTGGTGGCTAGCCTGCATTCTAGGAAAAAATGTAGATACTGAAGAGGTAAAAGTAAGTTTTCTCCATCCAAAAGGACCAGCTCCATCATTTTACTACCCAAAGCCAAATCAGGATATTTTAATCATAAAAACAGATAGCCTTTTAAAAAAAGTTGAACCTAACACCGCCACTGGTAGGACCTACACTTTAAGCAAGGAGGAAATATCAGATTCTACAAAAATCCTTAACAGAAAATTCAACAAATTATAATAACATTTTATTTTTGTTAGGTATATTGTATATTTTTAAGTTTTGTTAATAAATAATCGAAAAAAATTGCATTTTTTACAGAACATCCCGTTTATTTTTTTTTGTTTGACCATGAACCCAACATTTCTCCAAATCAAAATTTTGTGCATAACTAAGTAACATTCTTACCTAAAACATGTATTTTTTTGAAAAAAATTAAAAATTACCCTATTGAGATTTAAAAAAAACAATTTTTTTTTTAGGAACCCTGTATATATTTTTTTTTAATAGGTCATGTGACACCTCATATAAAAGGGCTTTACTAGACCTTTAAAATGAACCCTCATTCACTTTTCTCTTAAGAGTAGTTTTTAAGCTATGGCAAATTTTGTATGTGTTTGTAAGAGCGAATTTGAGAGATTTATCAAATTTTAAAAATTATTTAACAAAAACTGCTTGTCCGAAAAAATCTCAAATTTTGGGTTTTTAAGTTTTTTGATTGATAGAACAACTATACCAAAAATCATCAAAATCGGAAATAATGTGGTAAAATTTTCAGTTATATTTGGTTGATTTGATATGGACTGACCCTTTGGTTTAATTGAACTGCTTGCAAAATATGATGAGCCTATAAAAACTCATTTAAATGGATCAACTGTTTTTCAAGGCACTTCCAATAGGATTAAAAATGACTTGATAAAATGCGTAGCAAATATTGTATTGGATAATATTAAAAAAGAGATAAAAGATGCACCCTTTGTGTCTATTATGCTGGACGAAACCACGGATATATCTAATTTTAGCCAGTTATCAGTGGTTGTGCGCTACGTAAAATTGGATGGAATTGTTCAAGAACGTTTTTTAAAATTTCTAGATATCACGACCGACAGAACAGCAGATGCTATGTTTAAAATTGTGTGTGATGTCGTTGAAGAGCTAGAATGAATGTGGTGCAAAACTTGTCGCCCAAAGTTATGATGGGGCTGCTGTTATGGCAGGTCATTTAGGAGGCGTGCAAGCAAAAGTTAAAGCGAAATTCCCACACGCAATTTTTGTTCATTGTTTTGCACATAGGCTTAATTTAGTTTTATCACAAAGTGTAGGGCTTATTAAAGATTGCAAGGTTTTTTTTTTCGACGCTAAGTGGAATGGCTGCCTTTTTCTCAAAATCGTCTAAACGAACTCATGCTTTAGACATTACAATTCAAAAGAGATTTCCTAAAGTAGGTCCTACACGATGGAACTATAATGGACGACTTGTACAAACTGTGTCGCAATATCGAATGTCCTTAATAGAACTATTTCAAGATATTTTGGATAAGGAAGATAAGTGGGATCCTGAAACTGCAAATTCTTTAAGAGGCTATCTACAGTTGCTTGAGAATAACTTTAATTTTAATTTTTTGCTAAATGTGTTTTCAAGCATTTTTCCTCACACGGACATTTTGTTTCATATTTTACAAACTAAGTCAAATGACATTGGCTTCTGCGTTTAACATATCAATTCCTTTCATCATAAATTAAATACAAAAAGAGGCCAATTTCAACATTTTTGGGACGAAACAATACAGTTAGGTTTGGAACCGCAAAGAACACGAATAAGGATGGATAATGTTGGTGATACGGAAGCGTCATATCGTCGATTATACATAGAAATTATGGATATTATCATTCAACAACTGACAGTTAGGTTTCAAAATTTTAAAGAACTGAAATTTGTTGAATTATGCAATTTTAAGAACTACAAGCACCCTAGCTTTCCAAAAGAAGCTTTTAATATCCTAAAACTTATTTAATTCAATTTTTTTGACACTGTGGCCTTGCATTCGCAGTTAAATGTGTTATATGATACTGCAGAAGTGAATAATCAGAAAACACCATTGAAAATGCTTATATTTCTTAAAGAAACTGGTTTGGAGGAATCTTACGCTGAAGTGTTTAAGTTGTGTCAATTAGTTTTAACAATTCCAGCAACAAGTGCTTCGGTTGAACGTAGTTTTTCTACTTTAAAGCGTATTAAAAACTTTGTTAGGAACTCAACGGGTGAAGGCAGATTGTCTAATTTGGCAGTGATATCTATAGAGAAGGAGTGTATAAGAGACTTAATGCAAAATCCCAAGTTTTACGAAGATGTAATAGACAAGTTTGCCAGCGTGGATAGAAGGACACTATTACATTACAAATAAAAAGCTAGGTACCTACGTGGTTTTCTTTTTTATTTTTGTTTCACCTCAAAATAAAAAAAAAATCTGGCGGTGCCTACATCCCTTTTTTTACCTGAAACACGAAAGACCACGTCGTGATATCCAAACTATAAGCTCTAAAATGATACCATCTATCAGGTGCCGTGATATATATATATATATATCGAGAGGGTAGTCGTTGCTGACTAGTTGAGAGATAAACTAGTGAATATTGGGGAGTGCAGCAAATGAAAGAGTACTCTTTAAAGTTATTCCAAGCTTTCGGAAATCATATATTTCATTTCCATCCTCAGGGAGAAACTTTTTTGAGATTGTTCATAAGGATGTTCATAGAATTAATATAGGACATGCGAGAAGAAAACGTGTTGAAACCCAAGTCAATTACAATTAAAATCAAAAATTGGAGACAATACTAAAAACATTGTATATGGACGTAGAAACACACAATTTAAAATAAAATCAAAATTTTGATGTTCACATTTTGAAAATTCGTTACTAATTTGAAATTATGGAATTATTTAGCGGGACATCATGACTTGCGTGCCTCCATTTTACGTGACTGGTAGGTTAGGAAATACTCTTCATCTTGGTCTTGACCCATAATTTCAACACCTTCACTGCTCTGTCTCCATAAGTAGCCGAGATGGTCTGGTAAAACCCCATACCTGAGATTTATCGAGAGGGTAGTCGTTGCTGACTAGTTGAGAGATACACTAGTGAATATTGGGGAGTGCAGCAAATGAAAGAGTACTCTTTAAAGTTATTCCAAGCTTTCGGAAATCATATATTTCATTTCCATCCTCAGGGAGACACTTTTTTGAGATTGTTCATAAGGATGTTCATAGAATTAATATAGGACATGCAAGAAGAAAACGTGTTGAAACCCAAGTCAATTACAATTAAAATCAAAAATTGGAGACAATACTAAAAACATTGTATATGGACGTAGAAACACACAATTTAAAATAAAATCAAAATTTTGATGTTCACATTTTGAAAATTCGTTACTAATTTGAAATTATGGAATTATTTAGCGGGACATCATGACTTGCGTGCCTCCATTTTACGTGACTGGTAGGTTAGGAAATACTCTTCATCTTGGTCTTGACCCATAATTTCAACACCTTCACTGCTCTGTCTCCATAAGTAGCCGAGATGGTCTGGTAAAACCCCATACCTGAGATTTATCGAGAGGGTAGTCGTTGCTGACTAGTTGAGAGATAAACTAGTGAATATTGGGGAGTGCAGCAAATGAAAGAGTACTCTTTAAAGTTATTCCAAGCTTTCGGAAATCATATATTTCATTTCCATCCTCAGGGAGAAACTTTTTTGAGATTGTTCATAAGGATGTTCATAGAATTAATATAGGACATGCAAGAAGAAAACGTGTTGAAACCCAAGTCAATTACAATTAAAATCAAAAATTGGAGACAATACTAAAAACATTGTATATGGACGTAGAAACACACAATTTAAAATAAAATCAAAATTTTGATGTTCACATTTTGAAAATTCGTTACTAATTTGAAATTATGGAATTATTTAGCGGGAAATCATGACTTGCGTGCCTCCATTTTACGTGACTGGTAGGTTAGGAAATACTGGGTTTCAACACGTTTTCTTCTCGCATGTCCTATATTAATTCTATGAACATCCTTATGAACAATCTCAAAAAAGTTTCTCCCTGAGGATGGAAATGAAATATATGATTTCCGAAAGCTTGGAATAACTTTAAAGAGTACTCTTTCATTTGCTGCACTCCCCAATATTCACTAGTTTATATATATATATATATATTGTAAATTCAGTTTCTTTTCAGAAACAATGTAAATTTACCACATAATAATTACACACCCAGTATCCGTTTAAAATTAAATTAAACTGTGAATTCAAAGTAAAAATGTATAAATAGTTTTCTGTATTAGTTTCTGTTATGAAAATTTGGTAACTTGTTTTTAACGACTCTTAGGCAGGGTTGGGTCACTAAAGAATTGGTTTCGATTTAGAAAATAGAAGAAATATTAAAAAATCATAGGTACATAATCTCACATTTTCGACAGTACCTACATGACAGTATTCTACCTGTATTTAAACGTCGAAAAATTGC
The DNA here is from genome assembly GCA_963920685.1 of Polydrusus tereticollis. NCBI lineage: Eukaryota > Metazoa > Arthropoda > Insecta > Coleoptera > Curculionidae > Polydrusus > Polydrusus tereticollis. Next base: position 113,863,405 of record OY987327.1, on the reverse strand, counting down.
CAATATTTGGACGTGGTCCTCAAAAAATGTTTCGCCTCCGGCGGTGCTTCCCCTTTTTCAGAACTCACCGCACGCCCCTGGTAACGTTAAAGATGACGGAATAACTGATCGATTGATAATGCTGGTATTTACTGACACCCAACAAGTATTAAGCTCTACCGCTAAGCAGTACGGCCTTAGATGCAAAGCACACATTGATAATAATAATTTTTGCCCGCACGGTACAATACTTTTATAAGATTTCTGGTACACGCTGCTCTAATCATATCTGCAGTGGCTGTTCTGCATGGCTGTATGCCGCTGTTATTTTGTCTTGCAGATCTTGGATATCTGTAGGCTCGGTACATACACAATTTCTTTACGATATAGGTACCCAAAGAAAAAAATCTAAAGGGATCAAATCCGGTGACCGTTGTGTGTATCGTCGATGCCTGTACATACAGTGAGTCCCAGAAGTAATGTCTAAATTAAATTAAAAATCTGTTTCCAGTCAGGTCACAGAACGCCCATTTTTACTTTCGGCAATTTTGGATGTGGACAAAGTTGTTTGGAATTATTTTATTATTTAAGTTATGTTCTGGTAGCAGCCTAGACTCTCTTATCGTTTTGATCGTTCGTAGTGTGTCTATGTTCTCTTCTTTTTTTTGTTGGAGTTAGGTTAAGTTGGCAAAACTTTGTGTCAGCTGATGGTTGAAGGAGAAGGGGTTTCTTCGGGGTTCTCGTGGCCGTTGAGCTCGCTTCTTAAAAAATCCATCAGACAAGAAGGTCGAGCCTGTCGCCGTTAGGCTAATTCTTTGTTGCCAAAAGACCACGAGGTCTCACCCCCCTTTTAGAGGTAAGCTTTTTTATTCCTTTTTTTTTTTTTTGCTTGTCGTTTGTTGGGATTCAGTGGGTAATTTTCTTTTCTATTATTTTTAGGGGTTTTGTTGGTTTCGGCTGATTTTGCCGTTTTTCCTGCCGTTCGGCATTTAAATAGGTTAGAAACACCACATGGGGTTTAACAACCACATAATAGCCCTTGAGTTACCAGGTTCCAGTTGGCCCACGCTGAGTTGAAGTAATTAAATTGATTTATAAGCTATATATGGACTAAATTTCACCTGGCCGACCATGGGTAGCTTTTAGGAACCACATGGGCCATGCCAATTATAGCTGCTCCAGCAGAAGCGAGGGATTAACAGGCTTGTATAAAGTGAACCTCATTTAATACATCTAGCTATTTCAATTTAACTATTTCGTTGTAACAGTTAAATTAACTCATATTTAATTCATAACTTTTTTTCAAATATAAGGCGATCTTCACTTGAGGTCACATTTTTTCATATAACCAAAGGTTAAAGGTTCTAGAATCTTCAGAGGTTATATAGATACATAAACGCATGGTTTTTATAAATCTTTGAGTCATGAAAAGCTCAGTTTAATTTTTTTGATACCTTACTGCTAAACATAAATAATCTTATTTGAGAGTAATTTTTCTATTTAACACTGATCATATACCTAGCATAAACCCTATTCTTGGTCAAGAAACCTTTTATTTAATAAACATTTTATTGTTTGTGTGGGAAACTTTGGTTTTATTTATTTTATAGATTTTCAATAGTAACTGACATTCGGTATATTTTTCCTGGTTTGGACACAGATCAAACTAGGTGGCGCCCAAGGCAAACCAACGACGAAGGGAAGGTGTAAGTATAACGGACCACGACCTAGTGCTCCACATTAAGAACTACCGTCAGCAGATAGTGACAACCTGTTGTCAATGACAAAAGGTTGCCACTGCCATAATACAGGGTAGACCAAAAATAAGTTCATCGACCATCAACTTCATTTTTTCAAATGAAAACATCTATTTTCTATTTCATTTTTGAATTTTGCATCAAGTATGTTTCATGTACCATAGCCTATACCTAAACTCAACAGTTATCAAAAAAATTACGATTGAACATTGAAATAAGTAAGACCTGTTTATTTAAAAAAACCAGAACAACAAATTAAATTAAATGTTGAAAATGTGCGCCATTTACGAATTGACAATATCCAAGGCGATCAATAAACTCTCTTTGCACGTTTTCAACCATTTCCGGAGTATGGTACGCTTCGGATCCTTCCTTTCAAGTACTGCAGATTGTTTGGCCTGTCAACAAATACTTTCGATTTGGGGTAACCCCACAAAAAGAAGTCCAGTGGAGTCGGGTCTGGCGACCTAGCAGGCCATTCGATAGTTAGTTAGCCCTCCTATTTACCGATTGGGAAAGGTCTTATCCAATAATGTACGAACAGTGGCAGCATAGTGTGGAGGAGCACCATCTTACCAGAACATCAGTTCTTCGTCAGGGGAGTATGGGTCTAATGGATTCGGAAACAAAGCCACTAATGCTGGAATTAATTTATGTTGGAGAAATTTAAGATATACTTGTCCAGTTAAAGAGAATTTAAAGAAAAATGGACCAATTACTCTTCCGCGCACTATTCCACACCACGAATTTGATTTTTGAGGGTATTGGCAAATCTCTAACATGACCGAATTCCCTAAATTTAGCCTCCATTCTACTCACCACCTTTTGACATATGGAAGGACGATCAGGACTGATTTTATTGAATAATTGAGCTCTTTCTATTTGAGTACGTGTTCTATTACCAAACCCAACAATGAATAGAATTTCAATTTTTTCTCGCTCCGTTAACTTCGCCATTGTGAAAACCGCAACTTTGCAACTACGCTTGACAATTACTTATTTGAAGTAAAATTGTCATACTGTTTCTATGAGACTAAACGGTGACAAGTCAACATTCAGAAATACCAGAATTAAAAAAAAAAAATACTAAACACACAATAGAATGTTTTGCTCGATTTACAAAAAAATCCTCACAAATACGGTCTTTCTTATTGATATGTTCAATCGCAATCTTATCGATAACTGTTAAGTTTAGGTATAGGACATGGTACATAAAACATACTTACAATTTGATGCAAAATTCAAAAATAAAATAAAAAATAGATGTTTTCATTTAAAAAAATGAAGTTGATGGTCGTAACCTTTAACATGAATTTACCATAAAAAAAAAACACTTTAAGAAATAAAAGTCGACGGGTTCGAGCGTTTTTAAAAAAACACATCGCTGAATTTTCAATGAATTTAGACAATACTTCTGGGACTCACTGTATATCTTCTTGTGGACACAATTTACAAACACTTAGTTTTAGTTTACACACTACTTGAGAGTCTTGTGTCTCGTGCCATGACAGCTCTCGTCATACCCTTCATTATTTGACTGGTTGTTTTTGTTATTATTGGATACCTATTCAGGCTTACCTAATTGATAGTTTATTCGCTTATATTTCAGTCATTATTCATTATAAACGTAACTAGTGTAGCACGATTGAATTTGTCTTAAAACGATATATTCGAAAGTTTAACATACAGGGTATCCCATTTAAAAAATGAAAGTTAGTATAACGTGACCGAAAATGAAGGACCAAATACCTATACGCAGACTATTAGTCGTATTGATCCCCAATATTTCGGTGGTCTATCTGTTTCCGTTTATAATCTGTGGAGTAGATCGAGTCATAGTTTACCGAGGATGATGCCCCTTTTGGACAACAAAAAATTTCAAGCAATGGCGATAAACTATACAGATTCAAATTCAAATTCAAATTCAAATAGTTTATTGTGCGGACATAAAATAACACAAATGGACATGGTACATAAAATGATACAAACACCAAGCTCTACTAAATATAAAAGTAAAAATTTAGATATATGATCGTCTAAAACACTAATTACAAGGGGAAAAAGAAATAAATCTTAGACAATTTTAAGGTAGGTCCATTAAATTAAATATAAATTACATTAAAATAGGTCATAAAGGAAAGAGAAGGCTCAGGGAGAGCATTTTTTTTTCTATTTTTCATTAGTCAATTAAAAGCAATTTAGATTGACATTGCGCCTAAAACTGTCATTTATGAATTCGGCCTTTAATCTAGTTTTTAAAGTCGGAATGGAGACATTACGAAGATCCAGCAGATTGTTGCGGACGAAAGGAGCACAGTAGGAAAAAGATGCCCGAAACGAAGATGTTTTATGTTTGGGGATATCCAAACGATAATCGATTTCTCTTAAGCCTCTAGTATGTATATCAGTCCGTCTTTTTAATTTAGTAACCAAGTACTGTGGAATACCAGAATTAAGGATTCTTTGTATAAAACAGGCATAGTGAATAAAGCGAGATTCATTAAGCTTGAGCAGTTTAAGTTCACGTAAATATGGTGTTATATGAGCGAACCTAGGCACAGGCGTCACAAAACGGACAGCATGATTAAACATCTTCTGCAGCTGGTTGCGAGCCTCATTAGTAATGCAAGGACCATAGACAACATCACAGAAGTTGAAGTGGGACATAACCAAGGAAACAACAAGTGTTTTCTTAGTTTCGGAGTCAAGGAGATCCTTAAATGGTAGTAGGTATTTAAGGCTGAGATATGCCTTCTGACAGATAAGATTAACATGTTTATTAAACTTGAGATGAGAATCTATAATAAGTCCTAGATTCCTGGCTGACTTTACAGTGGAGATTGGATCACCACAAATACTCAGTGGAAGTTCACTACAGGAATGCAGAACTTGTGGCGAACCGACAAGGAGATGGACTGTTTTAGAAGGATTCAGCACGAGACCATTCTTCTCAGACCACGCTCTCACAAGGCCCAAGTCAGTATTAATAAATGAGCACGCTTGACTCCTGTCGTTTGGTGAAAACTGGAAGATGAGTTGGATATCATCAGCAAACATATGAAGTTCACAATGCTCTGGGACATTCTCCAGGTCAGCCAATAAGATTGAGAAAAGGAGAGGACCCAAGACAGATCCCTGGGGGACCCCGGACTGTAGTTCTTTCAGTGATGATATGGATATGGAAGAGTCATCGTTATTATCCAACATAGTTTTTTGATATCTATGTTTTAAGTAGCTGGCTAACCAGTCATTAATATTGTTCAGAATCCCATAGTGATCGAGTTTGGCCAATAAACAGTCAAAATGAACAGTATCAAATGCCTTAGACAGATCTAGCAGAGTAACCGAGGTAAGTTTTTGATTTTCAAAACCATGGAAGCATTCATCGACGATCGAACAAAGGCTGGTGCATGCCCCAAACCCCTTCCTAAAGCCAGACTGCCTAATGGGTAAAATAGAGTTCAGCTTCAAGAACAATGATAATTGATGGTGAAGGACAGATTCAGCTATTTTGAGGGGGACGGAAAGCAGGCTTATCGGTCGAAGATCACTAAAGTTATTTATTCTGGCATTCTGCTTTTTCCCTATAGGCCTAATAATAGCCACCTTCCAGACGTCAGGAACTACACCCGTCTCGAACGATACATTTATTAAATGAGTTAGGGGTCTTAAGATGTACACCAAGGCCAACTGGAGCATTTTAGCAGAGATGTTATCATGTCCCATCATGTGTGGCTTTTGCTTCAGGATTAAGTGCTTTATCAAATTCTCATCGACGTGAGAAAACTGAAATGAGGTGGTAGCGTGAGGTGATGAGAGAAATTGAGTAATATAGTGACAATCAGGGCTCGTTTTAGGGATGCTATCCACAAAAAAATCGTTGATAGCCTCAGCATCATGCAACTGAGGATCCAGAACCAGTGAGTGATCACTATGATGGATATTCCAGCTCCTTAAGTGAGACCACATTCTTCTGCCATCACGACGGCAGTCCCTAAGTACCATAGAGAAATATGCTCTTTTCTCGCTAAGAAGTGCTGCGTTGTATGTATTCCGCAGATCGCAGTAGTAACGCCTATGCTCAGGTTTTCGGGTACGTTTAAACTTTGACCAAGAGTTTCTCGTTAGTCTGCGAAGCCTTTTAAGGGTGTCTGTGAACCAGGGATTAGGTTGTTTTGATTTTTTATAGGTAATCGTGACTAGGGGAGCATGTTGAAAGGATACACGAAATAAAAGCATTATAAGTTTATACACGAGAGAATGAGTTTATTCCGTTAAACGTCTTACAAAACATCTCGCACGCAACATCGGTCTTTTAAAAAGAATTTCTCGAGTTTTAAGCCTGATTCTCGGAATGGTGTGTTAGCCTCGAGATCAGTGAGAAGTGAGAAGCCTCTGTGTACAGGGACACTTTTTTAAGTGTCTTACCCGATTGGCGATTTTCCTACTGACTATAATAAAAACCAAATCGCATATTTTTTTAATGAATTTCGACAAGGAAGCCAAACTTAATGTCAAAAAATATATAGGTTCACAAATTTGACAGATACGACGCCATTTTCAATTTTTTTAAATGGCACCCCTCATAAATAACCACACGAGTGAATTGCATTTGGCGATCCGATTTCAAAACCCTATAGTTGTTAATATTTATTTTCAGTCGTTTCGGAAATACGGGGGTTCCTAATTTGCCTTCATCGATATTGTCTTTTAAGTGTCTCACCCCTTTAGTAAATAGACCTTTTAAGCTAAAAACCCCAATTTTTTACAGTAGCATAATTTCCCGTGACCAGGCTATCTACGCTATAATCAAATCCGACAGATGTCAAAAAGTGACAGATCTGAAGGTTGCTATTTAAAAAAATTCAAAATGACGTCGTGTCTGTTACTTTTTGACATCTGTCGGATGTGATTATAGCGTAGATAGCTTGGTCACGGGAAATTATGTTACTGTGAAAGAAATTGGGGTGTTCGTCTTAGAAGGTCTATTTATTAAAGGGGTGAGACACTTAAAAGACAAAATCGATGAAGGCAAATTAGGAATCCCCGTATTTCCGAAACGGCTGAAAATAAATATTAACAACTATAGGTTTTTGAAATCGGATCGCCAAATGCAATTCACTCGTGTGGTTATTTATTAGGGGTGCCATTTAAAAAAATTCAAAATGGCGTCGTATCTGTCAAATTTGTGAACCTATATATTTTTTGACATTAAATTTGGCTTCCTTGTCGAAAATCATTGAGAAATATGTTATTTGTTTTTTATTATACTCAGTAGGAAAATCGTCAATCGGGTGAGACCTCGGGTGAGACACTTAAGAAATGTCCCTGTACACATATACAGGTCGACACACCAGTCTGTGGCTACGGGGAATCGGTAAGGGGAAGGGAATATTGGGCGTGCTACACCGATATGTTTCAAATGCAATAAAAATAGGAAATTATATTTCGGTATGAAGAAAAACAGCCTTACGATTGGTTCAGTGCAATGATTCTTTAGTTTTGGCCATATTAATGTCAAAGACGCATGAATTCGAGCATGAATTAAAGTATTTCGACACGGCACTGACGTATTTATAAAAACTGAACTGGGGGGGCGGAGACCATTCTAAAATATTATCATTAATGTGTCGAGTGCTGCATTGCCAAGTTATTGTGAAAGTCGTAATAAGTACGACCTATTACGAATCTTAACAGTAATCCTTAAAAAAATAAATATTGTAATCGCCGTTTAAGCCAGGAAGTAAATAGTAATGTATCTTACGAAACCTATAACACAATCCTAAAATGTGAGCTGCATATGCACGCTTATCATCTAATATTACATCTTCCGAATTTTCCCAATTTTCGTTATTTTAAATGAAAAAGCAAATAAATAATTTAAGGTTCAGTGATGGATGTGCTTACAGTGGACTCCAAATATCCTATTCGATAACACCAGATGTAATTTGCCTAAATACATTTTATTAAAGTCTGTTCAGATATATAAGAAAGTGACTAACTGATCCCTATTAGGAAAGACCCGGGCCCGGGAAATATGGCCGAACAGGTCGTATTTTGCTTAGAATTTAATCATGGTTTGTAATAAAAATAAATAAGACATTAAATAATAATTTATTTATGTTTAAATGTAAAATTACAAGTTATTTTATTATTAAAAATTTTATTTATGATTACAAAAATTTATACAAATTATTCGGTACTTATAATAATTATTCACTTAATATATCAGTATCACTATAGCTATTATCATCTGTTCTAATTATAATTGCTATATTGTTGTGGGATTAAATATACAATGGTATGGTGGAAGCCTTAGAACTGTATGCCCTAGATTTTTTGCATAATTATCACAGAAGTATTCCTTTTGTAGTTTTAAACTTTGTGAAACTTCAATTAACTGCCTTTTGGTGTAATCTTCCTGAAAATAAATGTCATTATCATACATGTACTTTTGGATTGTTGCTTTTGTGTCATTTGAGGAGGGAGTCTCCTGAGATACATTGGGCTCGCATATATTGTCCATGACTCACACACGATTAAACAAACGCTGTATTACACACGAAGTAAGAATAATTACTAAGCTTAAAACTAACTAGAGTGGCTATATATATAGTCTTTAGAACATAATCATTTTGAATCAGATAAAAATCGGTTTAAAATCACCAAACTATTACTTTAATAATAAAATTACTTCCTTTAAGACATTTTTAAGTACGGACCATAATTTACCTGCATTTATTCATTAATTCATTGTTTGTTTATGGCCACCCTTGGATAATCCCATTCAAAGGCAAAGTGTAACTTTCTTATATCTCTGAACAGGCTTTACCTGTCTTAAAGCAAACTTCGGACTATGACTAATTATCTTTAAAAGGAGAAAGTCACTGAAGCCTAAATTATTTCTTAAGTAAAAAAGTAGAGTACTTAAATGGTCAAAATAATTTTACACTTTCCAAAAATTAAAGTTTTTATTTAATAAACTTTCGCAACACTTTTGCTTCTTTTCAATGGAGTACAAAAAAAGTTATATTTAACTAACCGGAACTAACCTAAATATTAAGAAAACTCATCCAAATCAAAAAAAATATGGAAGTTTTCAGTGGCGGCTCTTATATAGGAGCACTTGAGCACGTGCCTCCCAAATATTCAGCCCCACATCGACCGACAAATATTCACTATAAATTACATATTTAGTTTACAATACAATGTCTATTACAAAGCAATTCTAACATGATTTTATAAGCTCCCTATCCAATTATCGTTTCGCTAACTAAATATTTTGTAGCAGGTCTCTAATCCCGAATGCTTATCGCAGGAAAAATGTGCTCCGTGGCTATCGCTAGTTGATATGGACGGTTCGCTTCCCGTAATAAATGCACCTTGTCGTCCCCATCTCTTTTTAGCACACGGCTATGAATGGGCTTTCATTCCTCTCAAATGAGCACGCTTTTGCTGTGCTGCATGCCGCCGCCTTGTTTCGGATGGTTTTTGAGAGATCGTTTTATATGTTTTGCTGATCCGTGTAGCGCGGTAAAACCCTCCATAGGCCCGGCATAGCTTGTGTATGTCATGCAGTGTTGCCAGACCTTCCGTTTTACCAGAAGATCGCCTGCTTTTGCCCTCAGCCCTGTTATTCTTTTAAAAAATGTTGCAAGATATTCCTAACTTTAATGACTTAGTTACTGAGAAATTTGCCAAACTTGAAGACAGAAGAATGCATTTTTTGTTTAGACACTGTGTTTAATCAGTTCTGTTTTTTAAAAATATCTTTAGTTTTTTTATGTTGTCGTTGTTGAGTTTTCTAGTTTTACTGCTTCCCAAGTATGCTGTATATTGGTAAGTTTTCAATTTAAATTTATATTTTGTTTTATTAACATATCTAGCTACAAAAAGAACATAAAAATTAGAAAAGCTTTTTACTCGTAAATTTGACACTTAACTACACAATATCTTGTGGTTGGAACGGAGGGGTGAAATAAAAGGAAGGGGTAGTGGTGGGCGGAGATATATATGCGCAAAATTTCGTTCTTTTTTTTTGCATGCTTGATGCTTGTGAACCTCCACATACTTCCGTCACGAGCCGCCACTGGAAGTTTTAGTAGTTTAGGAGAAATAAAAGTTGTTAGCGTGTTGTTTCAATAAAAAGTGATTTTGTGAAAAATTATTATTAGGTATTTTCACCAATCATTTTTTGGGGGTAGAGTGTATTGTGATAGATAAGGTTTGGTAAATATTTGTCACGGTTTACTTTAATTAATATGATATCATACCTACATTGACTATCTACAATAACACAGAAGATAAGAAAGAAATGTTGTATTTAACCCAAATATTACCTAAATGATTGACATCATCGGTAAACTTTATAAATAAAAATAAATATGTTAACGAATTGAAATACCTACTTGTAATTGTTGATTACAACTATTGATTTTATTTAGTTTAGGTTTGAAAATATTGTCATTTAAAGTTCTACACGATTTTTTAAAACTTTACAAGCGAAAGCAAAAATAGTTTTCTTATTCAAATACAACGTGTCCAAGATAAGGATGAACAGAAACCGTAAAAGTTACAAAGGCGGTTAAATCACAAAAAAGTAGCGCAATTTAGTGATCAATAATTTTCTGTTGAGAAAACCAGAAGATTCCGCTTACTTCAGGAGATATTCGAAAAAAAAAACGAAATTTTGCGATTTCGTTCATATTTTTTCCTGAAGTTATCTGAAAAAGGTATAAAAAAACAAAAGGCACAACGTTTCGTTTGGAAGCAACTATCATTAACCTTATTCTTTTCTCTGGGCCGTAAAAAAAGTAGGTACCTGTATTAGATAGCATTTCCTATTACGAATTCAACGATTTATATATCACAGTATGGTTTATCATTAAATTCAGAAAAACGCCTGTTAATAAATTTCGAACATTTTGGTGTAGTAGACGTTGAAAGTTATAAAAAAAGGTTGATGATGGTTTCTTCGAAACGAAACGTTGCACTGAAGTTTTGTAAACGCTGTTTTGTAGAGCTACAAAAGTGGCAACAAGAAAGTGCATTTGGTTTTTTATACATTTTCAAATAACTGCAGGAAAAAAACAAAAAGGAAATTGCAACATTTGGAATTTTTTCGAATATCTCCAGAAGGAAGCGGAATTTCTGGTTTTCTTACAGAATATTATTGACCACTAAATTGCGCAACTTTTTTGTAATTTAACCGCCCTTACGGTTTCCGAGATTCCATGCTGTTCATCCTTATTTTGGACACCCTGTACCTATAGTTTCGATCCTAAAAATAAAATTCATTATTTATTTTTTATTCTGAAATTTTGCCAAGGTTTTAGATGTTTTAAAGATTCAGGTATTGATAGAAAATATTTTTAGGCGATCTAGATGTAAAACCTGCAAATCAAGTAAAAATAGAAATCCTGTTCTGTGAAAAACATTTTCACGATTTTAATAGATTTTCATAAATGCGAATTTGTATGACTTCACGACATAAATAAGTAAATATTTGTTTTGGACAAAAATCACAAATTATGATTAAGTATTCATTTTCTTATTTCTATTTCTATATGTTTCATAACTATTTTATTTTGTCGATTAAAATCCAACTTTATCAGCATCTAATTACATAGTACAACAATGATTGTAGTGATCGGCCGATACGGATTTATTTTACCAATACCGATATTTTAGTTATCGGTATCGGCATCACATTTTTAAAAACTCTGTAACCAGTCGCTTAGATCCCAGCGTTCTGTTTTGGACACTATAAGCATTGCAAAGAGAATTGTGGGTCATTTTAACCACTCTCAGTTGGCATGTGACAAGTTAAAAGTAATCCAGGAACACTTACGATTATCTCGCAAAAAACTTATACAAGATGTGAAGACCCGTTGGAACTCTACATTTTATATAAACTTATATACAGGGTTCACCATTTAAAACGAAACAGGCTAAACATCTGATTCCACGTTAATTTTTAAAAAAATCGCTCGTACACGTAATTAGATTTCTCAAGGGGGATCTTGTGGCCATTTTTAACACTGCAACTTGAACCCTCTAGGGAGGGTGGGACCAACCCTTACTATTTCAAATGAAACAAGGAATCCAGTGATACCTCTTTTAAAAGAGCATTTAATTATCTTTCAAATGACATCTCATTCGTGAAATTCGGTCAGATAGTTTCAGAGATAATAATTAATTTTTAAAAAAATCGCTCGTACACGTAATTAGATTTCTCAAGGGGGATCTTGTGGCCATTTTTAACACTGCAACTTGAACCCTCTAGGGAGGGTGGGACCAACCCTTACTATTTCAAATGAAACAAGGAATCCAGTGATACCTCTTTTAAAAGAGCATTTAATTATCTTTCAAATGACATCTCATTCGTGAAATTCGGTCAGATAGTTTCAGAGATAATAATTAAAATAAGTTAAAATGTGCTTTTTAAATCCTTCTCCGGCAGGAGTCTCTTAACAAAAAAAGAGGTGTAGCGCCGCCACTGCATCGTAAGGAAAACAAATGTTTTGTGTATGTGCATTTTTTGTTTTGTGTGTTGTGATAAGAGAACCAAAAGTATTTGTTATTTTTGAACATTTTCAGTCTTGACTTAGTGTAAGTTGTGTTTGAGAGTGTGAGATAGGTACTGTGATTAGAAATGGTTTACTCTTTAGAAGAAAGAAAATAACTGCTAAAACTGTATTATCGCAATAATGATTGCGCTAGAGCTGCTGTTATAATTTTCAACGCGCAGTTTCCTGACGAGAATGTTTAGGCCAAATACGTGATGGAACTTGTCAGAAAATTTGATGAAACTGGCTCGGTGCAGAATAAAAAACATAATCGTGTCCGGACGATAACCAATGAAGGTATGCAAATAGGGGTTCTTGGACTTTTAGAAGCCGACCGTACTCAATTTAATAGCATAACATCATTGTCAGAAGGATCTGGGGTGTCTGAAACTTCAGTTCACAGAATATTAAAACTTGCAAAGTATTATCCTTATTAAAACAGTCTTGTTCATGAGCTCAACGAAGATGACTATGATCGCCGGACAGAATTTTGCGAACTTATGTCAAATCGCATTATTGTCTATAGTATACCTGTTTCTCAGATGAATCTACATTTACTCTTGTCGGGGCAGTTAATAAACATAATTGCAGGTATTGGTCCGATGAAAACCCTCATCTTTACAGGGAACATCATACTCAAAGACCTGAGAAATTAAATGTATGGGCATTCTTGGCAACCATATTATTGGTCCCATTTTCATCAATGGAAACTTGACTGTAGAAGTTTACCATGATTTATTACAAAATACAATAAATCCTATTATTATAAGAGTAGCACAGGAATATAAATATCTTTTAGGACAGGAAGCTAATCTCCAACAGGATGGGAGTCCTCCGCATTATTATGTACGGGTAAGAGAGTACTTGGATCAGACATTTCCAGGAAGATGGATCGGCCAGAGGGGGCCCATTGAGTGGCCAGCTAGGTTTCCAGATCTGACGTCACTCGACTTATGGGGACATCTTAAGGCAAAAGTTTATGCAACAAAGCCCAATGATTTAAAAGATCTAAGGGAATGAATTGTACAAGAATGCCGACTGATAACACCAGAAATGTTACAGGCAGTTCGTAAAAAGTCGGTGGTGGTCACTTTTAACATCTGTGTAAATAATTGCGTTAGTTTTGTATTACATTTAATCATTAGTATTATTGTTATTCAAATAATAGATTAGAAAAAAACCATAACACAATTAGATAATTATCTCTGAAACTATCTGACCGAATTTCACGAATGAGATATCATTTGAAAGATAATTAAATGCCCTTTTAAGAGAGGTATCACCCGATCCCTTGTTCCATTTGAAATAGTAAGGGTTGGTCTCATCCTCCCTAGAGGGTTCAATTTGCAGTGCTAAAAATTTTAACAAAAAACTTCCCCTTGACAAATCTAATTACGTGTACGAGCGATTTTTTTAAAAATTAACGTAGAATCAGATATTTAGCTTGTTTCGTTTTAAATGGTAAACCCTGTATTGCTGAGTATGCTGGGAGTGGAATAACAGACCTTAACTTTAATTAATCTTATTCGTGTTCTTAAGCATTTTGAACAAAAATTGCCACTCATGAAAGCAGTAGTATTTCCGAAATCATTCCATTTGTAAGTAAGTACATTGAAAACATATCTATCAAAAGAGAGTGAAGATCTTGGCGTTGGTACACTTAAAGATCAATCAGAAGATTTTTAATGTTAATGCTTGTTCACTACTTTTGTTTTCCATCCTGTAACTCCTGTAGTTATTTTATTTTAAAATGATGGTTTTAATGTAATATTAAGTTAACTACTACTTGTAAAAGTGTTGTTTTTATTGACCAACATAATTATGCCTTATTTAATTTTATCATATAATATGTGAATAATCTAAAAATAATAAAGTAGTTAATCCTAAATATGATGCCAATATGTAGCGACAAAATTTGCCGATATGGCAATACGATACCGATGCACCGATATTTATATCGGCATCGGTCGATCCCTAATTGATTGATATTTAATGTAGGCTGTCGTTTTAGTCTGTGTCTACCAAAACTGTTTAAAGAATGTGTAGGAAAAGAGAACACGCCCACGGATTGTCCCTGTTGAAGGAGCTTAGCCTATGGCTTCGCTTACGGATACCACGTAGCTACAACTAAAAACGACATAAGTTTTTTGCAAGTAGTACTTTTTCCATTGCCACCAAATTTTTCTTTTCTCTACTACTTTGATTTGCAGGAATAATGTTTAACAATACTAGTTATCAAAAACGCATGAATGGAATCATGGATTAACATGTAATTATTAGGTACTATTAAACCTTGGGTCAACCTTCTTTATTATAGCCGATTGGACTACAGTAGACAGTACAGTTGGACTGAAGTAGAAAAAATACATTGATGGTGCATCGATTACCTGGCATTCTACAGTAAAACCTCTGTTTGCGACCGCCTCTATAAAGAGACCACCTCCGTTAAAAGACCGGTTATAAATTCGCCACGTTTAAAAATGGAAATCCCATTATTTTATACTCCTCTTTACCGACCCATCTGTTAAACGACCGCGGGCACTCATCTTCGGAATTTTTAGTAACCATTAATGCTAAAAATGCCCTCCATTAGGGGCAGTAAAACCCGAGATAATTCTTAAGACATATATACTTTGTTTCTTAATGCGAGAGAGCAATAAAATATAAATTTGCCATGGCAGGACCCATTAAGCAGGGTGGACTACTAACAATACACTAAATTGCAATGATAGTTTTTAAAAATTCCGTATTTCAGATATTTAAGACGTGTGCTGTGTGTTTTCTAGCATGTTATCAGCTTCCCACATTCTTTCTTCTATTTCAATCACGACATGTTCGCCGCACTTACTCCATTTTTCACAATCCACTGTCTTATTCCCTCTTGCAAGAGGTTTCCAACATCTCACATTTTAAAAGTGGTGTCATGCCTTGCTACAAACCCTTTTACTTGCATCCACACCAATTCTATGGGGTTTAATTCACAGTGATATGGTGGAAGGCGAAGTACCGTTATATTTCATTTTGAATTCATTTTAAAACGATATCGCCGACAACAAATTCCGTACAAAGAGGTTTATTCGACTTTACAATCTCCAGTAGCTCCTTTCTCAGCATATATTTATGAAATGGCTTCTTCAGCCAATGAATGATGTAATTTTTTTGCCAAGAAAACGTTGGTATTTTTTCGGGAGTAGTAGCTGATATTATCTATGACTAAAGCAGACCCAGAAGGAATAAGATCTAGTATTTGTTAGAAGCATTCTTCAAAGACATCAGCGTTCGTGTCTTCACGATAGTTTCCAGTCCGTTTTGATTTAAATGCTAGTAAGCCGCCATCGACAAATCCATTTTTGCTACCAATGTAAGTAATTATTAATCTTTTACCTTTTCCCGAGGGTGCTTTTATCCCAGTGGACCATCCTTAGATGAAAGCTTCCCTCGCGCTTTTTAGATGTTTATCCTGCCATATTTTATCAACGGTAAAACCTTCAAATCAAAATAAATTTTATTAAATACACCAATTATTGTTACATTGGATTTAATAATGTCAGTTTAACCCTTCAACGGCGGAATTATTTTTTTCTGAAAAAAATAAGAAAAATGTAGAGAGGTACGGTTCAAATTTTCTATTAACCAAATTTTAATTACAATTTTTTTCAAAAAAATAACTAGTTTTTGAGAAAAATAGTGTTACCGTATGGTAACACTAGCTGCTTATAGGAGCAAACATTTAACTAAACGTTTTAGTGTGAAATATTACGTTACAATTAACACACAACCCTACACCACATTTTTGGCACATGGTGCGCATGCTTGATGTACATCCTTCACCAGCACATCTGCGTCTCTTGTTATTAGGGATGTTAGTCAACAAATGATCAAGTCTATCGTATCTCAAATGATCAGACACCCTGTTCAATGATAAACTTGATTTGGAAATGGAAGGTCTTCTTGCACCTTTAGAAGCCGTGCCGTATCTGGTAAGATAAGCCTGTGCAATTTCTCTCCTAAACTCTAATTGACTTAGAGGAGTTTGGTACTTGCACTGTTTACTAATGCACCAAGCATTGACTATGGTAGCATCCAATAGCCAGGTTAAAATGGACCACCACCACTTCTTTCTACGGATTGAAATTCTGTATCTAGAGATATGTTGATCCATTAGATCTGTACCCCCCATACAATGATTGTACTCTGAAATAACTCGCGGCTGTGGTACTTGTATGATTTTTTTTTTCTGCTCGGGAGTATCGCTTCACTTGTGTGACTGGAATTATACCATGGCATGTAGAAGCTGCTGTAACTATATTATTGTCCACCCATTTAACAACTATAATCCCATCTTCTTTATCGATGACAGCCATAATGTCTCCTCTTTTTTTTGTTTTGGAGACAATAGTTTTTGGAGGCAAAATGCAGGATTTAGGAATTCTATTTTCCCGCATTGTTCCTGTTCCTTCATATCCCATTTGTTTTAAACGAAACAGCAAATTGAAATTTGTAAATAGATTATCGAAATAAAATTTAAAAGAAAGTTTCTTTATTTTTTCAGGGAATTCATCTACCATGCACATCAAAGGAGCAGCACATTTACCAAAATCATTTTCATAAACAGTATTGGCTTTTGGGTTTTTCCCTTGATATAAGTCAAAGTTAACCAAATATCCTGAAACAGAGTTCAGACACCACATTTTGTAGCCAAATCTAATGGGCTTTCCGCGGATAAACTGTTTGCAAGAATGCTTGCCATAATATTTGATCATAGACTCGTCATAGTCTAATTGCTCTTCGGGAACCCAGTTATTCATAAACTTAGATTTAAAAATATCCATGATCGGGCGTAGCTTCCACATTTTATCACTCAGGAGTGGCTGGGAATTATCCGCGCAATGTAAATATTTTAAAATTTGTCGAAATCTGTCTCGTCTCATTGATTCACTAACCATAGTATTTTGCATATCTTTTTGTGAATCCCAATAAAAATCTCTGCCGGGTAGCTCATTATATCCAGTAACGATTAATATTCCTATAGCACATTTCATTTCGTCAGCGGAAATTTTTGGATCAGGATCATTGCAAAAAAGCGCATATTGTCTGGATTGATTTACTAGCAATTCTATTACGTCATTATCGATAAATGTTTCAAATATTTCTAAAGAAGTCATTTCGTCATATTTGTCATAATTAGGCTTGGGAAAAAATCTATTCGTCTCTTCAAGATCACCCTGAATCCAAGTTATTTTCTCTACCCCAGGTCGCAATGTCTGTATAGGTTCAGGTTCAGGTCCAGGTTCAGGTTCATCAAAAATTACATTGCTTTGAAGAACCACTTCTGCCCTTGGAATCAGCTGGCGGCCGCTAAGGTTGTCTAAAAATCCACCTCCATCTTCGTCTCCGGAATCCTCGTCTGTCAGTACATTGGCATCTGGAGGCTCTATATATATTTTGTCAACATCGAGGTCACCATCGTAGGCTATTTGAATAGCCTCCTCCAGCGTAAAATCTTTCCTGAAAAAAATCTAACCTTAGTTAAATGTAATAATATGCATACTACCAATGTAGCGTGGCATAAACAAGACCAAGACATTTTTTTATTATTATGGAATTATAGGTATTTCAAGGTAAATAAACTATAAAACCAAATTAAAAATTATTATTTGTTTTTGTCCCCCGTAACCAGCTAGTGTTACCGTACGGTAACGCCTATATTTTTGAGGTTATGGAGGCGAACTTGTACTAATTTCGAAAAATATTTTCCTATTATTTCGAAAAATAACTCTACTACACTGCTTATTTCCAGGCAGATACAAAAATAAGTTAACAGGCATACTAATATTGTACTTACTCTAGTCGAAAGTCCAAATCCTTGGTATAATTCATATTGATACAAATTTGAACACTGAAAACACAGCACCTAATAAACTTAACACTCGAACAGTATTTATTTAGTATTCTACGACTTCTAAAGTATGGCCATACAAAATCTTAATATGCTCCTGTCAAAACTATAACATTGTTGCCAGATTTAGTGCTGAATCGTTTTCGTTACATTATGGTAACGCTAGCCGTTGAAGGGTTAATGGCCTAAAAAAGCTTCTGAGGGGCGCGTCGCCGCGGGTCCCTTGGAAAGAAGCAATGAGGCCGATCAAAGTGACCGGCCGTGGCATACCCCTTAGAAGCGTTTTTAGGCCATTGGATGTATCTAATTAAGGATCTACAAGGCACAGAACTTTAAAAGGTGCCACGTTTGTTTTTAACAGATGCTGGCTAAATTGCGATTTGCAGATATTCTTATTGGTTGAATTTGATATTGAAAATCAGAAATTTCGATTTGTTTAAATTTTTGACAAAAAATAGTCAAAACCTCGAAAAATATTTTGTTGCCAGTATTAGCGGGTTAAGGACAAATAAAAATAATTCCCTTACTTTAAAAACGAGTTCAAAAATTGCCGACGTTTCGACTTCTATTAATTCATTATCAAGGCTATTTTGAAAACGGAATTTTTGTCGTATGCATGCATAATCCCGAGCATATATACCTAAATTCGAGATGTTCCAGTCCAAAATAAACAAACAGGGACACAACTAAAATTAATATTTTATACTACCACATCAATGTTTTCCCGTGTTTTTCTGAAGGCGATATACGGTGAACTTGATAATGACTTGATAAAAGTCGAAACGCCGGCAATTATTGAACTTGTTTTTGAAATAAGGAAATTGTTTTGATTTGCCTCTAGCCTGCTAACACTGGCCAACAAATTCTAGCCCGGACGCTATTTACTTGCGTGTAATTCTTTTAACCTTTTAATACACGCAACAACACTTTTGATTTCACTTTCACTAAATAAAGTAAAAATCGAGCTAAAAATATTTTTGGTTCCCGCTATTTATCACTACCACTAAAGTTATTGGAGAAATCTTATTGGATTTAAAAGGTACTGCCTGTCCTGCCACGGTCCTGCCAGATCCTGCCACGTCCTGCCTGGCATTTTTGGGTCCTGCTGGGTCCTGCCTTAAGATTTGTACACCTACTGCCACAGTGAGACACCCTCGCCTTTTCCTTTAAGAATTTTAGTAGTTTTTTTTTAAACAGAACAAAACTTAGTTCTCTAAACTCCTGTGGCAGTCCATTATTCATTTAACCAAGTTTCGTCCATATAATAGATATTCCTGTTTTCCCTTCGAAACTGTCTAACTGCCCTCAAATATCGTCGCCGCCATGCAGCAGACGATTTTGTCTTTCTCTATTAAAAGTGATTTTCTGTTTTGAATTTTTTCATAACAAAAATTCATTTCCTTCAAAGTTTTCCATAGTTTTTTCTTACCCATGGGTGGAATGAAATCATCTTTTTTCATTTCAGACATTATTTGGTCCAGGGTAGGTATTTCTTTCTTTAAGTAAAGCGAGTGTATGATTCTTCTGATGGCAGTCTTCTCATCCTCATTTATTACATTTTTATTCCTTCCTGTACTTCTCTTTGGTTGACCTGATGGGGCCGCGTGTATCCTCGTGCACAACTCGGTATATTGTTGACTGTCCGACTCCAGTCATATTAGAACACATTTCAACTATTTTTGCAACTCCGAATATATATGAAATAATAAGTGGGACTACATACGCCTATGGAATACGGCGAAGACCACTGGGTTTTATAGTTCAATAATGATTTATTACTCTCGCTTTAAGAAATAGACTATACGTACATACACTAATTACTTTATTGCAAGTGGATCCATTTAGTTTGCTTTAAAGGCTGATAAATCAGTTGTTAACATTACTTTTGTTTTAAACAGTTTTTGTGTGTTTTGGGACTAACGTATATATTTGAAGATGGCGGAAAAAAGGAAATGCCTTCCTTTAAGCGAAAAAATTTAAATAATCGAGGAAAGAGAAAAAACTGCTTTAAGTACCAGGAAATTGGCTGAAAATTTTTAAGTGGGTAAGACCCAAGTGACTATATTGCTTCAAAATAAAGCAGAAGTTAAAAATCTGTTTCAAGAAGGTGGCAACGGTGAACGAAAAAGAAAAGTTCTCAAAACCGAAGGACTGGCAGTGAACCAAGTTGCTTTTAACTGGTTTTGTAAGGCGCAAAACAAGCACTCATCAATATCCGGGCCCAAAATTCAAGCAAAAGCTCCAATCTGCTCAATGTCTAGGACTAGATAACTTTAAGGCATCAAATGGATGGTTAGAAAAATTCCGTCGTCGGCTCGATATTACCTTCAAGAAAATATGTGGCGAATCAGCCGATACCAATATCGCAGACGTAACTGCTTGGAAGGGAAGGCTATTGGCCATTATGACCCAAGGGACGTATTTATTGCAGATGAAACAGGTCTCTACTATCGCGCATTGCCAACAAAAACATATGCATTAAAATATGACAAGTGTACTGGAAAACAAACAGCAGTTTGTTCGGTGGCCTGGCGCAATTTGTCCCCAGTTGCCATTGATTGAAACTTTCAATCAATGCCAACAAGTTAGAAGTTGTTGAACGCTCCTCAATAAATTCCTGCGAATTACTCGCACCTACATTCTGAAGCACTGACGACAACCTATTCGTAATTATACGTTCAAAAATGTTTGCAATAAAACATATTTATTTTTGTGCTGGGCTGTAAATATATATTTATATTTAAATAAGTTATGAAAGACAATTTCTAAAAATCAGGATAACCACCTGTGCTTAAAGACAGCCTTAAAATGTTTAAAACAATTTTCAAAAAACAACACAAGTAAGTCATCAGGACCAGGTCCCAAATTAGATTTAAGTGCGTCCCAGCAAAACCTATAGCGTGGGAAAGCTGATCCTCTCTCGAAAAGTTCGGAATAGGACAGCAAACGACGAAGTGAAGTCAAGCTCAAATAACTGCTAGGAATACTAAGGCCGGCATGATGTGCTGCAGTTGATGCAAAACAAAAACCGAAGCGCGTCATCAATCAGCTGATAATTATTGTAAACCCGTAAGAAAACACGAGGAAATTAAATTTGGACAAAAAGTATTAAAACTTTATGCGATATTGAATTTACTACACACTTAAAGTATTCTTCTTTGATACAAACCCACTTATAGCAAATATTTTCTTGTAAAAATTATTTGAATTATATTGGCCGATAGTTGGCAACAACTGGTGGCGCCAGCTCATTCGTTAGCTTGATTTGACGTTTCATGCAAAACTAACCTTAATTGTTCGTGGTTACGTGTTGCTGTGCGTCTATTTTTTAACAAAAACTCCACATCTTTTCATAAACAGCATTAAAAAACTGTTCTATTAAGAGAAACCAAAGTGCACCCAGCCAAATGCCAAAATAAAAAAAAAGTGCACATACATATCTCTGTCGATTACGTTGTTTACTATTTGTGAAAAATGCCGAAGCATTTAAATAATCGGTTTAAAAAGCTAATAGCTTCTCTAAGAAGCTATTTTCAGGAAGAACTTAACAACAATGGTCAATTGTTACCCTTAACAGCAGTACCTACTGAGAAGTAAATTTAAAGAGTATGTTAAGGTCTAGATATTGTATTTCTACTTTACTAATTTTTAGCGTGTAGCAGCTCGCCTAAATTTAAATATCTCCACTGTAAGCGCAACAACAGTCAGGGAAAATAAATTATTAGAATCACCTTAAAACAAACGTTCTAATTCAAAGACAGTTGTAGATGTGTGAAGATTAAATATAAGTTCTATCCGTGACACTATTTATGGAATGCACGAAACAAGTAAGTTGTATTATTTAAAAATTATAATATTTTTCATCGGTTATTCATAAGCTGTAACTTTTTTTAAAACATCATGTACCTTTGACAACTTTAAGTTAGAAATTAAAAGACAGAGAACTGTTTGATGGTCGTCTTAACTCCTTTGGAAGCCTCTTCAAGAAAATAGGCTTCCGATGGTAAAAAGATGAACTGAGGCGAGGGCTTATGAAACTTTCCCATGTAGCTTTCCGAGTAGCTTTCAAACGACTGGTATTTTTGAAAGTATATATTAAAGGAAAAGAAGCATTCTTGTACCAATTCGATTTCTTGGATGAAACATGGATTTTTCAGAATGGTACCATTGGTCTATCTTGGCAAGATAAAAATAAAAGAAGTGCTAGATCAACTAAAGTTGATAGTAAAAGATATTAAGCAGTAAACCAATATATAAACTATGGGAAATTTTTGTACATTTATCTTGTTTTTATGAAAAAAAAACTGTGTTATTCCCTCACTCGGATATTTTGGTTAGAAGCTGGCAACACTGTCGATAACTGACGTCACTAATCAACTATAAGTATATTATTTTGAAAGCAATAATAAAACCAATCGTGTGTAACGACGGCCAGAAATATTTTTTAATTTTCGGTTTGCAAGAGGTACTATAAATTGAAAAACTAGAAGAGCAATGTAAATAGAAGAAAATGTTAAGAAGAATCTAAGAGACAAGGGAACAAAGGAACTTTCTATAATTTTAGTTTTTTTTTAGTAAAGATAGTACGGATTCTACGGATATGTTAAAATTTTACTTCACGATACATTAGCTAAAAAGTAGCTTTTAAAAAAACTTAAACTAGAGAAAAGTTAAGAAATCATTTAGGTTTTCAAATCTTTTTACCAAACGGTTTTATTTGGTATATTAACTTAGTTCTTGAATTTAAGCGGCGACACGTTTCTTCATATAAACACCGTTCTACTAACCAAAACACTTTTACTATAAAGTACGGCACACGATAAATAGTCATGACTAACTAACGCCTTTATACTTTATATACTCCGACACACGGTTAATGGTCATGACTTTACCTGCTTTATAACGATCGGGCGACTTTACCCACCATAAACCAATTAAGGGCTGGTTTGTAAGCGTCTTTAAGTAACAGGGAGGTATTTTATTTTTATTTTGATAATGTACGTATTTACTTAAGGTATAATTAATTATACCTGTCGACACATTAGGAATTATCGAATTCTTATTAAATCATTTGAACTGTGTCTTCCAACGGTGTTCAGTAGTGTTATTAATATTAGCAATTTTTAAAATGTTCAGACCGTGGGTTGAAAACTGTGAATCCGACGACGGAATTGAAGACAAAAACGAGCAAAAAACAAATTGCCATTTACAGATGTGCTGCAAGAGGATTGTTTTGCGAGTATATCAAGGTAAAATTTATATCTTTTTAGTTTTGATATGAAAGAACATATTAAACTTCTTATGGATTCCGGACAGATTTTTTTAAAATTTTACTATGTTATTTTGGAAGTCGAAACAAGCATTTTCTTTCATTGGACCGACCTTATAGCCACACAGAGTGATACAAAAATATCAGGTCAAAATCTTACGGAAAATATTTGTCTGCAGGTCTGCTAAAAACGTCAGAGGGCATAGAAGCTGCCATTAAGAGGACAGTGGAGTTAACCGGTGTTTCAAGGTCTACCTTGCGTCGGTTCCTTGACCAAAACAATTCACTGGAGAGAATAGACAGATCTGACAACTAAAGGCACATTGAAAGTGTTTGGAAATGGTGATGCAGTTGATTCGCAGGGAAGCGTATGCGATGTATGAGCTTAAGCAGATTCCGTCACTTGATTCTTTGCGAGAAAAGTTATTAGCAAATGGTCGATTTGCTGCTAGTCGCGAAACGTTACGCCGATTCCTGCACAAAATTGGATTTTGATTTAAAAAAGTTGACAAGCGCATTTGCATTAAAGAGACCCAACGGTTAGTGGAATGGAGACAAAAATATTTAACACAAATTGAAAAAATGAGGTACTAAAAACAAAATCGTATGATAAAATATATTGCGTAGAAGAGGCTATAGAAAAATCCGGTAACATACCACTTAGATTTGTCCGCTAATATAAATAAAGTAGTTAAAACTCAGTGTGAATTAATACCAGAGCATGCGTTAATCATGTACTTGAAGTCGAAAATAATTATAAATAATTTTGGGAAAACATAAAACCTCTAATTATTTGAGTGGACGAAAGTGATAGTACAGATTTAAACTATTGAGATGACTCATTTTACTCATACGGTTTTATAACAGGTGTTTCACGTAGAAGTTCCGCATTTTCAACCCGGTAATTACACAGATGTCAAAAAAGCCTTTGCCATTCGTTTTCAAACAAGAAAAATTTATTTTGATATCTCAAAAACTAAAGAAAATAAAGGGGGCTGGAACTTCTACGTATGACACCCTGTATAATAAAAATTATATATTACGGCTTACTACTTTTACGCATATTAATAATTTACGTCAAAGTCAGCAATACACAATAAATTTTTGTACATATACAAGCATTGTTTCAATCTTTCTACTACCACCCTGGACCGCAATGATTTATTTGTCAAGATAGAAGGACAAGTAGGTATAAAGTATAAAGGGATTAGTTAGTCATGACCATTAACCGTGTGTCGGAGTATACCTGCGTTTTATACCTATGCCCTTCTATTTTGGCAAATAAACCATTCCGGTTCAGGGTGGTAGTAGGAAGATTGAAACAATGTTTGTAAATGTACAAAAAAACGTAATATATTAATATGCGTAAAAGTAGTAAGCCGTAATATATAATTTTTATTATACAGGGTGTCACACGTAGAAGTTCCACCCCCCTTTATTTTCTTTAGTTTTTGAGATAGGTATCGGAATAATTCTTTTTTTGTTTGAAAACGAACGGTATAGGCTTTTTTGACATCTGTGTAATTACCGGGTTAAAAATGCGGAACTTCTACGTGAAACACCTGTTATAAAACCGTATGAGTAAAATGAGTCATCTCAATAGTTTAAATCTGTACTATCACTTTCGTCCACTGATATAATCAAAGGTTTAACGTTTTCCCAGAATTTTTTATAATTATTTTCGACTTCAAGTACATGATTAGCGCACGCTCTCCAACTGCTCTCTGGTATTAATTCACACTGAGTTTTAATTACTGTAATTATATTAGCGGACATTTTTGGGTTTACATTATTGGGTCTAACTTTGTTTTTAATTCGGACCATATCATTTCTATAGAATTCAAATTCGCAATGCTCGAGGTAATGGTAAAGAGGCAATCCTAAGTTGTATGTAACCGGATGCTTTTATAGCCTCATTACGCAATATATTTTATCATACGATTTGGCTTTTAGTACCTCAACTAGTTTTTTTTGCATAATTATCTTCAAAATAGAGGTTATGTTGGCTAAGGAACTCTTGCAGTACCTCTTTTTTTCTGCTTATGGTTGGTATTTTCAAAGGATTTAATAATAATTCGACAATTTCTAATGTGTAGACAGGTATAATTAATTATAACTAAAATACGTACATTATCAAAATAAAAATAAAATACCTTTTTGTTACTGAGAACCCCTTGCAAACCAGCCCTTAATTGCTTAATTAGGGGTAAAGTCACCGGATCGTTATAAAGCAGGTAAAATCATGACCATTTATCTTGTGTCGAACTATACTAACAGCTTGCTGGGGCCCCTTAAGATTTCTTATACAGGCTAAAACATCAATTACATTTTATATTACAATTATTCAAACCTACTCTACTACTACTAACTATTACATACTGGAAGAATATCAGTTTCCATTTATAAACAGATCCAAAATATTTTGAAAATAATGCAGCTATTTTTAATATGGCTTCACTATAGAGTAACCTTTGAAGCTCATATAGCTGGGCAAATCTCCATTTTCCCTGGTTGAATGAACATATTTCCAAAATTCTTTGCAGTCATGCTTGATATTATTTTGCACTTGACTAATGTGATTCTTATAACAAGGATTATATAAGATTTCGCTTTGAGCACATAATATGGTATGAAATCAGATTAATTACACCTTTTATGCATACTTTTTTGTACTTGTAATTATAAAGATTTTAACTCTTGGCTATAGCTACTTTAATTCTATACTATATATATGTATTATAGTACTATATGGCGCCTTGCCCATTTAAACAATGTAAACGTGGTGAAGCCGAGGTTCCTTGTTCAGTCAGGGTCATTTCGCGCAGTGCGCATGCGCGAGAAAAAATAAATAGACGTTTGTTTTAACGGGAAAATAATGAGGTTATCACATTTGACTTTGACAACCGGACAGAAATTTGTAAACAAACATTAAAGTTCTTGATTTGTTTAGATTTTATATATTATTTCGATTGAGAAAAGAAAAAGAACGCAGGTACCTAAATATATTAACAAAACTTTTATTAGATATTTTACAATTATTTTTAGAGGTGAACAGGTAAAATAATAGGTTTTTGTAGTATTCTTTGAAGTGCATGCAATTTTCGGTAAAAATAGGTACCTAATTATATCAACAGCAGCAAAAGAAATTATAATCTTAGGAAATGGACTATCTAGTATCAGTATCTAGTTATTGTTCCCTCACAAAATCAACGTAAGTAAGTTGAAAGAAAGAAACATCCGGTCTGGGTACATACCTGTAGAACGATAAATCTTTGTCCAACTTGTTACTCCTGTTTAAAATAATGTAAAATATTTTGTTTTGCCTCGGCATCGTCACAAAATGATCACACTTCAGACACACAATTAAAATTTGTAGAAACGTAAAGATAAACAGTACACAAAAGAATAATAACAAATCAATTCGATGAAACGAGCTGTCAACCAAATTAACATTTGCTAAATATTTCGAGGTTATGTCAAGCAAAAATGAGACGTTGTCACGTTGTCACCCTCCAGTTATATGAAATTGTTATTTGACGCGTTTTAGTTTAGAAATGGAAACGAATAATTTGAAAACACTTTGAAGTACGGACTTAATGCTTATTTTGCAATTTGCGATGTTTGGTCAAATCAAAACTAAATATATTTGGGGTTGGGATGGGCTTTACGCATTATGTATCTTGCACGTTATGGCTGAAGCAATAAATTTCTCCTTCATCGCAGTCATTTTTCCGCCTTATCTAAAGGAGGCTATAGTTGTTCCGCACCCCAAGAGGGTGGTCATAATATCCCTTCAAGTTTTTGACCAATTGCGCTACTTCCAACTGCTGCTGATGTCATTTACAAATAAACACAACCTTTTGTCCAGGCAGAGTGATGCCATCTTCGGGCATCGTTGCCCTATATTGCATGTGTCCTTAAACTCTGGTAAGGCTGCTACGGCTGTCTTCTGTGATTTACCGAAAGCATTTGATTGCGTGGATCACCGAATGCCGGTGTTGAAGCTGGAGGCGTATGGGGTAAGTGGGACTGCCTGCAAGATTCTTGGCAATTTTATCATTGCTCTAATTTTCTAAAGCTCACTCTTCTGCCCTGTTCTAAAGAAATAAAAGCATATTTGGCAATACCCTTACAGCGCATGCGCCCAAGTCGAAATGACCCTTGGTCTATACCAACCAGGAAAATTTTAACTTGTTATAATGTCTTTGGTATGAAGTATCTATGTGTATTTGTTTCCATAGCAAGCTTGAAAAAAATAGCATTTTGAAAAAAAAATAGCATTTTTGAAAAAAAAATAGCATTTCTGAAGAAATTTGATTTCCTAAGGAAACGCGTTGATTTAGGTCTAGAAAAAGATGTATAGTTATTTTAAAGAGCACTTAATTTGTCATAAAATAAAATAAAATAAGAATATACATGGTGTTCTATTTAAAATAAATACAATGAATACAATGAGCTCTTCATTGTGACCACCCTGTATACTTTATGCAAAGTTTAAACAGTTTTTGAGCTTTCTTGATTCTTTTGCTATGCAATAGCAATTTTTTTTTAGTCCAGGGGCTAAGGTAAAAAATATATGCAGATAATTTCATCGCTATGAATTTGTCAAATAATTACAAAATATGCAGATAACTCAGAAACTAGCACACTAAGGTAAAAAACATGCTTTATAAAATTTAATTAAAATTTAATGCAAAATCCAAAAATATAATAAAAAATGCCATGTTGTATTTAAAAAATTAAAGTTGACAGCTACTTCCGGTATAACCGGAAGTGACAGAAACATTCACTATTTTAGTTGAAGAAGTTGATAAACTTAAACCTACAGACTTAAAAAAAATATTTTCAGTAGTTTTTTACAAAGTTCTAATGCAAGCTTGTGGTGAATCACGGTATGTTATATACCTCCTGTTAACTTCAATGTT
The DNA here is from genome assembly GCA_963920685.1 of Polydrusus tereticollis. Classification (NCBI taxonomy): domain Eukaryota; kingdom Metazoa; phylum Arthropoda; class Insecta; order Coleoptera; family Curculionidae; genus Polydrusus; species Polydrusus tereticollis. The sequence continues at coordinate 113,835,008 of OY987327.1, read as the reverse complement.
CAGTTAACTGATGACAGTCTATCTACAGTCTGGATGAATATTACAGTGACGTTTTATAGTTGGTTTCTGTTAATTTCATTGTTGTTGACAATGCATTTTATGTTTGTATGGGTGTATGTGTATGTGTTTAGGTATATGCATATATGTATATGTTTTTGTTTTTATTTTATTTTTACAAATATTTTAAAGACTTTTTATACTCGCTTTGTTTATAGGAATCCAGTTTCCTTTAAAAATAAAGCATTATATTGATTGATTGATTGATTGATTGACCTGGGCACCGGCGAGGGCACCGGTTATTGGTCAAATAACCGTGAAAATAATCCGAACAATATTATCGGGTATGATTATCATAAAAAATGTAAATTTCAATATTAACAAGGTATTACTGGCTAATGTTAATAACTAACTAGGTTTTAATTTAAAGAAATAATCCATTCTCGAAGTGGAGTTGAAATATAGGGAAAAGGGGAAAAAAAGTCAAAAAGTCTTTCTCCACTAATTTAATAGTGAGCTATCAAAGGCTCAATTTTAAAATTAAAACGTCTCTCTACATGTTTCGAAGGTAGTGACCTTCATCTTCAGGAGACAAAAGTAGTGCTGCAGTTATTATTAGCAGTAGAGAGAAACTGTTGGTGGAAAGTGACGTTGATGGAGTTTTTTTTAAAAAATATTTTGACAAGATATTAAAAAATTGAATGCAATCAGCATACTGAAATTGTAAATGAAAAGTGAAATGTTATATTTAATTCAAAATTTCTGTGAATACTCTGTCAATATGTGCTCGAATTTAAAAAGTCTCATTTTAACTGCGTCCGTCTCCCTATTTTAGTTTTTAAGGGTATATAAAATATAAGATCTGTGTTTTTTACTAATTTTATTTTAAATCTAATTCTATTATTTTCCCTACATAATGGGACGAACATAACACAACCTTAGGTCTCCAATAACTAATTTTACAAATGAAATTTTAACATTATAATTTCTCATAAAACGCTAAAAAAAATCTTTCTCTTTTCTTCTACAAAATAAAATAATAAAAAAATTTTATAACATGACCTAGAATGTCCAAAAGATTCTTTTTATATATCCTGACTTATGACTTTCAAATGACGAATATCTTCCCTTTTTAAATTCGACGACATATTGACAGAGTCTTCACAGAAATTTTGAATTAAATATGACATTTCACTTTTCATTTACAATTTCAGTATGCTGATTGAATTCAATTTTTTAATATCTTGTCAAAATATTTTTTAAAAAAAGCTCCATCAACGTCACTTTCCACCAACAGTTTTCTCTCTACTGCTAATAATAACTGCAGCACTACTTTTGTCTCCTGAAGATGAAGGTCACTACCTTCGAAACATGTAGAGACGTTTTAATTTTAAAATTGAGCCTTTGATAGCTCACCATTAAATTAGTGGAGAAAGACTTTTTGACTTTCTTTCCCCTTTTCCCTAACTAGGTTTTGTCCAGAACCTACTTAAATACTGTATTATTTAAATTAGTGGCGCAACCAGGGGGGAGTAGCTCAGGTCGTCTAACTACCTGTTTACAAGAAATGTTAACTCATCACTACCTAAGATTAGTAGATTGAAACGAGTCTGGCTATTTTTGTGATTTTCTGTTGTTTTTTTATTTTTCTTACTTGAAAATCAAGCACCATCATTGAAAAAAGGGCGCCCCCCCCCCATTAATTTATTTTCTGGTTGCGCCACTGATTTCAATTATCAGCAGGTATTATACAGTTACTAAAGAACTTACAACCTTGGAAGTGAATGCTTTTTACTTTTGATATGTCAATATTTAAAAGTTTTATTGCTCTATTGTTATTTAATGTACATAATTAAATCGTTCTGGGATTTATTGTAAGAAAGGTAGGTAAAGTAGGCATTATGTCCCTCACAACAAACCAAATTTTGTAATTAAATGCGCAAATGGAATTAATATATTGCTGCAATTTTCCTGAGGTTCTTAATGATTATTGTTATATTACCATAATATCATTTTTTTTCTTAAACTGAAGTATTTCATATTGGGTTTATCGATTCCCCGACATTTTTGAACAACTTTCACTAAAGATTAAAAGTTACTCATAATATCACAGATATATCAGCTTTAATGCCACGAAAACTGCCAGAAAATCACACACTTTCGGGATTTTCAACATTGTCAATTATTGCAGGGTCGGCCATGAAAAAACAGGTGCTTGTATTTGCCAAACCTTAAATTTACGATAGACGTCAAGTTGTCATAAAATTCGAGTTTTAATTTAATTTTAGTGTTAATATTACATGGTGTTGGGCTTAAAAAATGGACACGTTGATTGAAAGAGTTAATGGTAATGAAAAAAAATCAAATAGATCAACTATCTTTCTCAGAGTAATGCGCGTTCTGCGATACAGTTTCATTTGCTACCAAGATATAAAAATAAATATTAGAAATTAATTTTCTGAATGCTCAAGGGCGACTGAAAGCGCGGATGAAAATTAAACAGCAGAAACTTAATTTAGAATTCTTAAAATGTCGCCTAAATAAATAATCGGAATTTTATGTCTTGAAAAATATTTTTCTCCTAATAAGGCCAAATTAGGTTCTCCCAGCATCTCAACATCTTTATAAAAAAAGCATTTTTTGCCAATTTAAAATTTACTTATGGTCAAAAAATTGTAGGTACCTATTCTAAATGAAACTAAGTATACGGGGTGGTCTGTAATAATTGCGCCATATAGAGTAACCACGGATTCTACACATGAAAATAATAGGTTTGAGCTAAACATGCCTTAGTAAAATGTTGGCCGTTAATGAGATACAGGGTCTAAAGTTTAGTTTCTAAATTAATTTTTTTTTTCATAGCTCTAGTTATTTTTGAAATATAAACGTGAAAATTTGTAATTGCGGGTTGTTCAGGGCGAGTAACATGAATCTATCCCTGTTTTTCAAATAACTTATAGAGGGCGCTAGTTACATTCCACACGCCCACTAAATCGCGGCAAAAAAACTTTTTGGGTAACTTTATTGGGATTCTGATTAAAATTTATAATAGAATTGTAATTTCTAAAGAAAAAAGGTATACTTAATTTATTTTATTAAAACAAGACAGCACATGCCATAATAATCAAAAAGTTATGCCAATTGATCCATGTAAAAGTTGTTTTTACGCATAAATATTTCGCAAAATCGAACTAAACAATTTGTTCATAAATAATGTTAGGACATAACGAATATTCAAATAGCGTAATGAAAGATATGATTTGTATTTATGCTCAAGAAAATTTCAATGGACGCGCAGCAGCAAGACGATATCGGCAAAAATATCCCAATAGGAGGCATTCACACAGAAATATATTTCAAAGACTGTATGGCGAGCTGTATGGTCGTTTGGGCGAAACTGGGTCATATCGTCCTCAGAGTCGCCTTGGACGTCCTAAGGTAATCCTGTCCCTCAAGAGGAAGCTCTAGTGCGAGTTGGTGAAAATTCGAAGATAAGTACCGGACATTTAGTGAATGTTACTGATGTTAAAAAAAAACCTCATTTTTAAACGTTTTCCACACAGAAAAATTATATCCATATCATTTTAATCCTATCCTAAATTTGCTACCAAATGATTTACAAGCAAGACTCCAGTTCCGTCACTTTCTACCCGATAAACAAAGTCAAGATCCAATTGTTCATCAATAAAATCCTTCTTACGGACGAAGCGACCTTTACCAGACGTGGTGTGTTTAAAACTGGAGAAACAATCACGCTTGGGAACTGGAAAATCTACACTTAACGAGAGAACATCATTTTCAATATGAATTTTTAGTAAACATTTGTGTGGTGTAATAGGTAATTCTATCATTGGACCTTTTAAATTAACTGCGAGGTTGAATGGTGAACAGTACTTGCAGCTTTTGAACAATGATTTAGTAAATTTACTTCATGATATTCCGAGTAATATTCCTTTAAATTTAAGACAAGATATGTGGTTTATGCACGATGGTGCACCGCCACATTTTCCACTTGCAGTTCGTAATAGTCTTAACCAGCGGTTTAAGCACCAGTTTACAGCCAATTTGCAACTGTAATATAAAAGGCAGTTTTTTGTTAATTTTTGGTCTCTAAATGCGAAAATGATGGTAAAAACTTCCTAACACGTAAGATTTTTGAGTTATGGTGGTTTTTCAGCAAATATTAATGAATATATGCATTATTTTAAAACCTAATTTGTAATATACCGAAGCGCAACGTTGCCAAATTTACGTTTTCCCTAAGTTAGGGATATTGTGCACAATCTGGTAACACCGCGTGGGGTGTCTAGGGATGACACCTCAACCACGAAGTCTCAACCCTGTAGGGCTTAAAATAACGGAAGTGCCCATTTAAATCCAATTCCAAATTTCACTCTGCCCCGTAGCCGAATCTACTTATAGATGGCCCCTGTGTACGAGAATTATGCCGTCGCTTCTCAAACTTCCGATACACGATATTTCTAGAAAATACCAGAGGTACGGAACGGCTATAAAGGCAGCTGGCCAGTCGTCGGATCATCAGTATTGGTTTAGCACGAGTAGTGGTCATTATTAGATAGAGAAGCCAAGTGCGCGAACAAGTCAATAGTAAGGGCCTTATATTAGTGTTATCTTTGTATTGAATAAAGTTAGTTGACGCCTTTAAACGTAGTATCACATGTGTGAACCGACGTACGCGACAGTACAAAAATGTCTAAAGTACAGAAACGTGGCTGTGTTAACCCCGCGGATAGTTTTTGCTATATATGTGGCCAGTTTATCCCTAAATCGTCGAAAAGAACAATTAACAAAATGACCAAAGCAGCTCATCAAAGTATTTTGGATGTGTTGTTGGCGATCAAGATCGGGACTGGGCTCCTCACATATGTTGTCAAACCTGTGCAGTAAATCTAAGTAACTAGTTAAATGGCAAACGCTCTTCTATGCCTTTTGCAGTTCCAATGATTTGGCGAGAATTGGTTCTCGCCAAATCATTTTAACGACTGCTACTTTTGCTTGACAAAAGTGTCCGGTTTTTCAAAAAAGAGCAAACATAATATTGAATATCCGGATATTCCCCCAGCAATAAAACCGGTTTTTCATGGAGAAGGTTTACCAGTTCCAGCGCCCCCGGCAACTTGGGAGGAAGATTTAGAAATGTACGATAAAAAGGCAGAACCCGATACCTAATTTATCAGACAAGGACGATTTTTATTTCCCCGAATATGAAAGAAAAGCACCCTAGTTAATCGATCAAGCTGAATTAAATGATCTAGTTTGGGGCCTGAACTTGTCCAACGCGCACGCTGAAGTATTAGGTTTTAGATTATAAAAATGGAATTTACTAGTCACTGGAACCAAAGTTACAATATTTAGAAACCGTAACCAGGAGCTATCCTCGTTTTTTACTATAAATGATAAAAATGTGTGTTTGTGTTAATCCAAATAGTGTTATGGAGAACTTCGGATTTGCACATAACCCGGATAAATGGCGCTTGTTTATAGATTCTTCTAGAATAAGTTTAAAAGCAGCTCTGCTCCATAATGGCACCAAAAGACCCTCTATTCCTCTTGCACATGCAGTTGACATGAAGGAAACATACGAAAATATGTCACTTATTCTAAATGCAATAAGCTATGATACATATAGGTGGCAAATATGTGGTGACCTAGAAGTCATAGGACTATTACGAGGACTATTACTAGGGCTTCAGGATGAATTTACAAAGTATTGCTGTTTTCTTTGTATTTGGGACAGTAGAGCAACACAGGGCCATTACCAAGTAAAAAAAATGGCTTGCAAGAGATCAATATATTCCAGGGCAAGCTAACGCAAAAAATATATCTCTTGTTGACCCCAAAAAAGTTCTGTTACGTCATTTACACATTAAACTAGGATTGATGAAATATTTCGTTACAAGCATTAGATAAAAGAGATGCGTTTAAATACCTTAAACAAACTTTTCCTAAACTAAGTGATGCTAAGCTTAAGGAAAGAATATTTGTTGGATCACAAATTAGAAAAATACTAAGGGATCAACAGTTTGATCAAAAATTAGGTGATGTGGAATTAGTTGCGTGAAGTTCTTTTAAAAGAATTTTTTCAGTGTTTTTAGGAAACAAAAAAGTAGAAAGTTACGAAAAACTTGTAGAAGAACTACTTAAAAGTTACTGCAAAATGGGCTGTCGCATGTCTCTTAAAATACACTTCTTGCACTTCCATTTAAATTTCTTCCCGGAACGTGCGAGTAGTCATGAAATGAGAGTTCTGACTATCCCCCCACCCCTTTATATGACCTTGACCTTGAGTAACCCGCGGTTAGTGATGAGCAAGGAGAAAGTTTCCACCAGGACATACTAACAATGAAGCAACCGAGGGAGCAACGCAACGAAGGCAGATGGGATCCGGCAATGCTGGCGGATTATTGTTGGTTTCTTATAAGAGAAAGTGATCAGGAATATAAACAAAAGTCAGTATTTGCAAAAAAGATATGTACGAAAGACTTACTATAAATGTATTTTCGTGTGTATTTTTGTAAATAAATCCTGTTATCCTTAAAATATCTTGTTTTTTTTCTTGATTTGAACTTATGTATAGATATTATATACAAATGTTTGTATAAAATAAAAATATCTAACACGTTCTAACTCGAAATCTATATGTGGTGGAAAGTTTTGGTTGTTCAATTCGCAATCAGGATGCTTTAAACTCCCCTGTACAGCGATTATAACATCAGTCGCATTTTTTTTTTGTATTTGTTGACTAGTGTAATACCTAGATGGTTTGGCCGTGGAAGCAATTTTCCATGACCACCCCGTAGCCCGGACTTTAACCCTTTAGATTTTGTTTTTTGGGGTTATATAAATTTTTTAGTGTATAAAGTAGAGATCCAGACACGCGACCAAATCTTACAAAGGATTCAATTACTTTGTTGAAATTAAAAACTTTCATGCAATGTTGTTTAAAAATGCAAATATCCCAGAAACGGATTGCTTAATAAAATAAATGAAGTATACCTTTTTCCTTACAAATGACCATTCAATTATAAATTTTGATCCCAATAAAGTTACCCGCAAAAAATTTTGGGCGTGATGTAGGTACTAGGCGTGTAGGGTGTAACTAGCGCCATTTACAAGTTATTTGAAAAACAGGGATAGATTCATGTTACTCGCCCTGAAAATCCCCCAATTACAAATTTTCATGTTTATATCTCAAAAACAACATGAGTTATGAAAAAAAAATTAATTTAGAAATTAAGCTTTAACCTCGGCTTTAACACACACTCTGTGTATTAAAGCTATTTCATAACAAACTTTACATTGTACCCTACAACTTTTGTAAGGGGGGGGGGGGGGGGTGTCGTTTAACACCCTGTATCTCATTAACGACGAACATTTTACTAAGACATGTTTAGCTCAAACCTATTATTTTCATGTATAGAATCCGTGGTTACTCTATGGCGCTCGATAAATGTGATATATTGATTAGGGTTAAGTGTAAGAATAGCTGTATCCTGCAGGCTACAGCTAAACTTCGCCCTATAGGCATCTGATTTTTTGAAATATATTGTATTATTTGTTATATATTTGCCAATAAAAGTCGATTTATTATTATTATTATTATTATTATAACACAATTTTGCAGATGCAGTATATGGGCTATATTTGGTGAGACACTTAAAAGACAAAATCGATGGAGGCAAATTAGGAACCCTTGTATTTCCGTAACGGCTGAAAATAAATATCAACAACTATAGGTTTTTAAAATCGGATCACAAAGTGCAATTTACTCGTATGGTTATTTATGTGGGTTGCCATTTAAAAAAATTCAAAATGGCGTCGTATCTGTCACTTTCCGACATCTGTCAGATTTGACTATAGCGTAGATCGCTTACTCACGGTAAATTATGTTACTGTGAAAAAAATAATTAAGGTGTTCAGCTTAGAAGGTCTATTTATTAAAGGGGTGAGACACTTAAAAGATAAAATCGATGGAGACAAATTAGGAACCCCCGTATTTCCGAAACGGCTGAAAATAAATGTCTACAACTATAGGTTTTTGAAATCTGATCACAAAGTGCAATTTGCTCGTATGGTTATTTATGTGGGTTGCCATTTAAAAAAATTCAAAATGGCGTCGTATCTGTCACTTTCTGACATCTGTCGGATTTGACTATAGCGTAGGTCGCTTACTCACGGTAAATTATGTAATTTTAAAAATAATTAAGGTATTTAGCTTAAAAGGTCTATTTATTAAAGGGGTGAGACACTTAAAAGACAAAATCGAGGGAAGCAAAGTAGGAACCCCGTATTTCCGAAACGGCTGAAAATAAATATCAACAACTATAGGTTTTTAAAATCGGATCACAAAGTGAAATTTACTCGTATGGTTATTTATGAGGGTTGCCATTTAAGAAAATTCAAAATGGCGTCGCATCTGTCAAATTTGTAAATCTACGTATTTTTTGACATTAAATTCGGCTTCCTTATCGAAAATCATTGAGGAATATCTAATTTATTTTTGATTACAGTCAGCAGGAAAGTCGCCAATCGAGAGAGACACTTCAAAAAATGTCCCTGTACAATACAACTTAATTTTTAAATTTTAGACATCATGTACCGAGTAGTCCGATGAACTTGAGGTTCAGAGAAATAATAAGGGGCTCTACAGTGTTTTCCAGCATGCCATCATGTTTTGATTTAAATGCTAGTAAGCCGCCATCTCGGCCGCCATTGACAAATCCATTTTTGCTACCAATGTGAGTAATTATTAATCTTTTACCTTTTCCCGAGGGTGCTTTCATTCCAGTGGACCATCATTCCATGAAAGCTTGCCTCACGCTTTTTATATGTTTTTCCTGCCATATTTTACCAACGGTATATTCTTCATTTAACCAAGTTTCGTCCATATAATAGATATTCCTGTTTTCCCTTTGAAACTGTCTAACTGCACTTAAATATCATCGTCGCCAGCAGATGATTTGGTCTTTCTCTATTAAAAGTAATTTTCTGTTTTGAATTTTTTCATAACAAAAATTTATTTCCTTTAAAGTTTACCATAGTTTCTTCTTACCCATGGGTGGAATGAAATCATCCTGTTTTTTTCATTTTAGACATTATTTTGAATAAGGTAGGTATTTCTTTTTTTAAGTAAAACCAGTGTATGATTCTTCTGATGACAGTCTTTTCATCATCATTTATTACAGTTTCTTTTCTTCCTGTACTTCTCTTTGGTGACCTGATGGGGCCACGTTTATCCTCGTGCACAAGTCGGTATATTGTTGACTGTCCGACTCCAGTCATATTCGAACACATTTCAACTATCTTTGCAACTCCAAATGTTGAATTTTGGTGGCGAAGAGCGTTAAACACATTAAGAATAATAATTCTCTCATTTTTAGAAAGCGCAGTTTTACTAATCCGTTTCTCAGCAACAAATTCAGAAACACTAGCCATTGTCAAGAACGCATTTTTCCAACTACTGGAAAGTAACTAAACATTTCAAATTTTTGAAACAGCGAGGCACTCGCTTTAAGCAATAGATTATAGTAGGTAGTTCTCGATAGTTGTTTAGGGTTCTGAATTTACAGAAGAAATGTATGCATAATATATTTTCAATGAAATAGCCAGATGGCTGTTAAAATGTTTTTATTGATAAGGAAATATTAACAGTAGCATGTGTATGTAAATATTGAACTCCATCCTATTTGTTTCTGATAATCCTGATCTCTTCATGGATTTAATAGGAAATATAACTACCCGACTAGGTTTAAATCTGACTTACAGTCTGATTTATGTCATTTTCCATATTATACAGGGCGAGTTTTTTAAAGGCGATATCTCGCAAACGGTTTAAAATATTTTCTTGAAATTTTAACGAGGCAATAGTAAGATGGGGGGACATATTTAATAGTATATTATTAACCAAGGTTTAGACAGCCATCATTATTGCCCGAGCGGCGAGTTTAAATCACGAGGAGCGAAGCGACGAGGGATTTAAGACGCGAGGGCTATAATAAGCTGTCTAAACCGTGGTTAATATATTATTTTTTCCACTACTACAAACTTTTATATGACATTTATCTTTATATAATTAATAATTATAAAAAATTATAGGTAGGTATAAGTATATTTTTTAATTAAGTTACCTGCGCTTTGGAATTGGCAAAATATTTTGTTGTTTTGTCAGGTGGCTTTGTCAATTTCAATTTGTGTTCATTTGTGTCATCAGATTTCACGAGTTTTGCGTTTTTTTTTAAAATGAGCGAAGAAAATGTTAGTGATAATATTATGTGTACACGTCCCCAATTAAGGATGGAAGCAGAAAAAATGTTGATTGTATCGATATTTTACAATATCAAGTAATCTAATATGTATTGATAATTATCTGGTTGCCTAACCACAATGAATTGATGTTGTAGAATTAAAAAATCAAGTTACCTGCGTTCAAACAAAATTCGGTTAAGGTCAAAGATCGGTCAATAATGGATTTCAATGGCTTATTATTGACCATGGTCAATATTGACTTATAAGGTAGAGAAAAACGATTTCTAGCGTTAATAATCGGTCAATAATGGCGATGTTATAGGTTAGTAGTGGAAAAACATATTTTTATCATATATCCCCTGTCACCATTTTGAGAGGTGGGGGGTAACTTTGAAATTTTAAATAGGATTATGTACTTTTGTTTATTAATTTCGAATATACGTAAAAAACTACGTATGTGTACAAAAAAAATTAGATTTGCTGGTTACGGAATTATGATTTATTAGGTTATAAAAATTAAAAAATATTATTTACCATTAAATTTCTACTTATTTATTAAATTTCTTCTTTTTTTTTTTTTCTTCTTCTTTTGGCCTTGAGCATTAAATTTCTATTGGATTTAAAAAAAATAATTACATTTCACCAATAAATCAAGTTCACTTATTTCAGAATTATTATTCGTTTACATGGAAATGCGTTGTTTTGACTTCTGTCAATTTTTACGTATCAACGATTATTTCTCAGTTTGGTCAATTAAACATGGACGTGAATTTTAGTGTGCAAGTTGATATGTTGTTAATGTTGGGGGAGTGCAGAAGAAACTACAGACAAGCTTCACTAATGTGGACCGAGAAGTTTCCTAACAACCCGAAATCTCACATGGCATTTAAAAGGCTGGAAACAAGAAGTCGTACTACTGGCAGCCTGAAGTCAAATCCACAATTTAGGAAGTGAACTAAAACGGATGAAGATAGGGCAGTTAGAGTTTTAGGAATGGTAGCTATTAATCCGCATGTAGGTTCCAGGCGGCTTGCTGCAGATGCTGGAATGAACCAAAAATCGGTTGTGACCATATTACACTCCACCAAGAGCTTCATGGGCAAGACTTTGAAAATCGCGTTACATTTTGCAATTGGGTACAAAGGAAAATGCAAGGAAATTACAGGTTCCTAAAGAATGTTATTTTTTCTGATGAAGCTACTTTCCATAATTGTGGCCAGGTAGGATTTTAAGTTATCCCTTGTCAGTAAAAAATATTTTTTTTTTTTTGTTTTCTTAAAGGTATATAGACACCTCGATAGACACAATATGTACTACTGGGCATCGGAAAATCGCCACTGGATGAGAACTGTCCCAATATTGGTCCGCATTTCTTTGAACGCCAATTAAATGGAGAAATGTATACAGATTTTTTAAGGAACCAATTACCCCAATTATTAAACCAAAACATAAATCCTGAGATGTGGTTTCAACAGGACGGAGCTCCACCGAATTTTGCAATACAGGGCAATACAGGCCCGTAATTAATTGAACGAATCGGTTGAAAACAGGTGGATTGGTCGAGCTGGTCCGGTCAATTGGCCTGCTAGGTCCAAGGATTTGACCCCTCTTGACTTTTTCTTCTGGGGATTTATAAAAGACAAAGTGATGGCGACTGCACCTACAACTGTAGACGATATGGAAGACCGAATCCGCTTTGCCTGTTTATTAGTGACACCTGAAATGTTAGAGCGAATACGAAATTCATTTAAAAAAAGAGTGAGAAAATGTTTGGAAGTTGAAGGGAGACATTTCGAACATCTCCTAAAACCTGACAGGCGATAAATGATAAATAATAATTTTTAATTTTTATAACCTAATAAATCATAATTCCGTAACCAGTGGAGCAAATCAAATTTTTTTTGTACACCTACGTAGTTTTTTACGTAGATTCGAAAGTAATAGACAAAAGTACATATAATTCCATTCAATATTTCAAAGTTACCCCCCACCCCTCAAAATGGGGACAGGGGGTACATATATGATAAAAATATATTTAAATATGTCCCCCCATCTTACTATTGCCTCGTTAAAATTTCAAGAAAATATTTTAAACCGTTTGCGAGATATCGCCTTGTAACACTTTGAAAAACTCACCCTGTATAGGTAGGTGCGAGGTATCTCCTTAACGATCAACATTTTACTAAGGCATGTTTAGCTCAAACCTATTATTTCCATGTGTAGAATCCGTGGTTACTCTATAGCGCATTCATTACAGACCATCCTGTATAGGTATAAAAAAACTCGATTGATGCGATATCGCAATTGAATTTTGCAGATGCAGTCATAGACATCATAACTAATGTCTATGCAGTATATGGGCCATATGGTGAGCGCAGATGCGTATCGTATCCAGCTTATCCAGAAAGGCGAGCTTAGCATGCAGTTGTTATTTAATAAAATTCGTTTAAAACGACGCCGACGTCCCAAATATTTATACAGGGTGTTTCATTAAGGTCGGCCACCGGTCATATCTCGGAAACTACTGGGCATAGAAATTCAGGAAAAAAAATCATTACTAAAGTAGCCATGAGAAAATAACTTTTAAGTTCCGCATTTTGCCGCAAGGGGGCACAATTGAAAAGTAAATTTTAAAATTTTAGATATCTCCGAAAATTCCACATTATTATATTGTTTATGAATTCTACGTTACATTAATATTAACCTGAACTAACCCAAAAAAGTGTGGTAACATAATGTTGAATTTTTTTAAAATGGGACACCCTGTATTTTCTTGCATATTTTGGTTTGTATTATTATCCTTTATAAATATCTATAATTTTATGCAATTTGCTTTGGTAGTTTAGATAAAAAAATTTAGCAGCTCTGAAGAAAAACCAAAAAAAAAACCTGAAAACATTTTTGGTAATCACGGCATTGTATACAGAAATAATGACAAGGAGTCCAGAGATAGGATGAATTGAAGAGTTTTCATTAATTTTATACAGGGTGTTCTAAATAAGGTTTCGAAAATGAGTCATTAAAAACTAATTTTTCCCAAATTTTTCAAATGGAACACCTAGTATATTTTTAACTAATGTAACGTACAATTCATAAACAAATATTTTTTGCAATACAAACATGTAGGTTATTTCCAGCCGTTTACGAAATAAGTTGTGTAAAAATGTAAAAAGAACGTTTATTTTATCAATTAAACATATTATACGCCTAAACTAATATTATAAACTACAATAAATGTTCAAAATGTCTTCCATTTTGATCTGTGCATAAATTAATACGCTCTTGAAAAGATCTATTTACTTCTCTTAATATTTCTGTTCAAATAACAGCAAAAGAATGTATTAGTAAAGGTTACACATAAAAATCTTGGTAGGCTTTGAAATACGATAGAGATTCCATTTTTATTAGAATTTGACAAGTTTACTTAATTCAAAAAAGTTGCCATTTAAGGCTAATAGTACTTAGCGCTTAAGTATAAGATATTAAAATGAATTTTAGTAAAGAGGAGTTAGTTGATATAATTTTTGCACTTGGCGAGAGCGAAAAAAATTGCTTGTTAGCAAGTAGAGTTTACGCGTCACGTTATCCAGAGAGACGGCAGCTTGACGAAAAAAGTTTTAAAAGGTTATTATTAAGATTTGTTGAAACTGGAAATGTCGTGTACACAAAAGAAGAAAGAACAAAACCTGTCACCAACGAGGAAAAATAATTAGAAGTATTATTAACAGTTACTGAAGATCCACACATAAGCCAAAATAAAATAGGGAAAGGCGTAGATATTAGCGAAAGATCTGTACAACGAATTTAAAAAAGCATCGTTTTCATGCCTACCACATTTAACTCCATCAAGCTCTTAGCGATAGAGATTTTCAAAATCGACTCGAATTCTGTGCCTGGACAAGAATGAAATAAATTTCAAGAAGATCCTATGTTTTTCAATTATGTTTTATTCTCTGATGAGGCTACATTTCATAACACCGGTTGTGTAAATAGGCATAACTTCACTATTATTCCACAGAAAATCCGCGATATATGAGACAAATCGATCAGCAGCACCAGTGGTCTTTGAATGTGTGAGGCGGAATTATTGGTGATACTGTGATAGGTCCATATTTTTTTTAATGTCCATCTTAATGGCCCATGTATTTAAACTTTTTACGAAATGATTTACCAGGTTTACTGGCAGACGTTGCTCCATATATTACAAATAGGATGTGGTTTCAGCAAGACGGAGCTCCGGCCATAGACAAGGGAGATGCGCTTATGCTCCGGCGCATTTTTCACGGGATGTAAGAAATTACCATGATGATACCTTTCGCAACGAATGCATCGGTAGCAACGGACCTACACACTGGCCTGCTAGATCGCCGGATCTAGCAAAGCTTGACTTTCTTTTATGGGGATATGTAAAGCAAATTGTTTATAATAATCCGCCGACAACTGCCATTAATATGCAGCAAAGAATTAAAGACGTGTTTGGTAGTATACCACCGGAAATGTTAAGGGAAGTAAATAGATCTTTTTAAGCGCGTATTAATTTATGCACAGATCAAAATGGAAGACATTTTAAACATTTATTGTAGTTTATAATATTAGTTTAGGCATATAATATGTTTAATTGATAAAATAAACGTTCTTTTTACATTTTTACACAACAGAATTTACGAAATTTCCAATTATTTCGTAAACGGCTGGAAATAACCTGCATGTTTGTATTGCAAAAAATATTTGTTTATGAATTCTACGTTACATTAGTTAAAAATATACAGAGTGTTCCATTTGAAAAACTGAGAAAAATTAGTTTTTAATGACTCATTTTTGAAACCTTATTTAGAACACCCTGTATAAAATTGATGAAAACTTTTCGATTCATCGTATCTCTGGACTCCTTGTCATTATTTCTGTACAATGCCGTGATTACCAAAAATGTTTTCAGATTTTTTTTTTGGTTTTTCTTCAGAGCTGCTAAATTTTTTTTATCTTAGTTTTTAATTTATTGCTCTTAAACTACCAAAGCAAATTGCATAAAATTATAGATATTTATAAAAGATAATAATACAAACCAAAATATGCAAGAAAATACAGGGTGTCCCATTTAAAAAAATTCAACATTATGTCACAACTTTTTTGGGCAACCCTGTATATGCAAAAATATTTTCCTGAAATACACTCCATGATACAGTATAAGCCCGTATATGAATGAAATTTCTAACTTAATTCGTTTGAGAGCTATGAAAGCCCGACACACTGTTGAAGGACCCTGTATATTTATCTTGAAAACTAGGAATAGACATACCTATAGAAAACAGCATGTTACATCTTATTTGACAAGCATGTAACAATAGCTATAACTCATGAGGATGAAGTTTGCGTAATAATCTAAGTGATTGCTAGTCAAATACTATACTTTTCTAGGATCATGAACTCATTTTTAAGTATATACAACCCCCAATTTACTCGCACAAAAATAGTTTTGCATATAATTATTATTTCTTGACAATAATTCACCCTCTGACCTACCTATAATATTGGTTTTCCATGGCAGCCGCAATCATTTTTGTTTAATGAGCTAAGTAGGTATTTAGCTTTAAAACTTTTTATACCGCAATCAAATAAATATATTGATCTGAAACAATGGTGTTATGGACTCATAACTCAATGGTCATCACTCACAATGTGGATAATGAACACAACACTTTTTATTCCTTAGGTACACCTAGGTACTTTTCCATATTTAAATAAACATTTTGATACCATTACTAGGCTTGCAAAACCCAAGGCAAAACCTATTATTTTAATAGTGATTTCATGAATAAACTTAAAGGGGATGTAATATTACTGGCCATAAGAAGAGCTGTTAAAGTAAACCATTACTGGACTAATAATAATAATAATAATTTATTATAAACTTACCTTCATCTGAATCAGAGTCATCGTCGGTCTGGTCGCTATCTGAAGAGGAACTTGTGCTGCTTGAATTCTCTTTTTTCTTATCTTTTTCATTTTTCTCTTTTGTAACTAAATTTACAGAGAAGTTAGTCCTAAATTGCCTCACTACCTGAATATGTACACACTGAAACAAAAATGATGTATTGAAATTTCATAGGTGCCAAAGTAATACCATAATACGTAATTAGTAAAATATATTATACCTGCACTGAACATTACCTAGCTGTGTATTCCGTAGAACGGTTTTAGTCTGATCGAATCCTGTACTATTTTATTTTAGGTAAGTAGGTACCTACTTACTATTTCTTGTACACATTGAAACAAGATTTAAGTAATCAAATTTACAGAACAATACATGAACAAATACATTTTAATGCTTCCTGGGACACTTCGAGGGGATACTGAATGTACACAATATTAAGTATTTTAAATGCCCATCCTTGGTAATTATAATGAATAATAAATAAAGATCACTTGGGGTATTTTTCCGACTGACTAAACAATAATTCCTCTTTTTTAATTAGTCCTACTGTTAAAAATTTTCCGCATTTATTATTCTTCTAACCTCTATCCTAACCTCAAAAACAATTTTTAATTGTCTAGATCACATTGAAACTGTAGTTTCTAAAACTAAATAAATAGTGGACAATATTACTGAACAATTGTTTACTTATTTGTTTTTAATAACAGGTGCGTATATGATATAGATACCTATATCAACTTGTTCCAGATTTAGGATCAACATAAAAACTAGTCTTTCTTCAAATTCCGACGGTGAAAACTGATAATTTTTATTTGATTACATAAACAGTACTTACTTTATTTATGGAGACACTGTTTTTTACTAAAGAGTATTTAGAAATAACAGAAAAATCGTTGTTAATCCACCAACGAGCGCGACACAAAACCCTCGGCATCGCCATTTTCGCCAGACTGACAGTGGAGAGTGGAACGATTTTATTTATTTTGTGTTTTCCATCCCATTTTCCAAGCGGGATGTTGCGCAATGCTGGGAAAATCGATTTGCTTAAATGATATGCAAATTTTGAGGTAAATTTTAAAATATGGTATTCAAATAAAATTTAAGAAGATATTTTAATATACTTTCTTCATTACCAAAAATTTTTAAATTTCAAATAAAATTTATTAGGATCCTATTGTTCAAAGGTTCATAGGCAAGACGCTACACACATCAGTTGTTTTATGGGTTGCCTAGGTGTCTTTTTTAAAGTCCCGAAGCCAATTCCCATTCTAGCGAAAAAAGCAATCTGCACCTCCACTTGCACTATAATTAACATAGTTGGTTCAACTGAGGCATGTTTGACCAATATTTGCAAGGGCCGACTCACGTCGAACGATTTGTTTCAAGCACGAAACAGATAAGAGGTTAGTTTCGAGCAAGAACTTTCGTTTCCGCAGGTCGAGAGACTAGATGGAACACTACCACCGAAAAACAAGGCCTTGAAACGAGAAAGTATGAGTCATCACGAGTAGACCAGTGGCGGCCGATCTCCTGATGAAATATATTGCAATAAAGATTTATTTTTTAATATTTGGATTTACTATGATAAATTTTACTTATGTAAAGTATTATTCCATACCAAAAAAGTATTTTAGTACTAACAAATGTGTAATCCAAATATTTTTATCTAAATAGGTATTATTTTTATATGGATATCAATTAAAGCGCTTGTATTGGGTTATTTTATTTTGCTTGGATAGGAGATTGAATTAATAATGAATTCAAAGGGGAGCATGGAAAGAAAGAATACTGTAACTGCATTATGGTTTTATTTTATATATTTTTATAAAAAAAACGAATTATTTCACAAAATACACAAGGGAAGAATATGAAAATAAATCAATCGCAATAATTATTTCAATCACATTTCACATTGTTTCAAAAAAAATATTTACACATAGTAAATAAATAAATAAATAAACTCTTTATTTCAAATCATCAAACAAAAATCACAATATTTCTATAAATCTGGACTAAAATCACATAAGCAATATGACCCTAAATTTATTATAATTTCCTAATCTGTACCTACTTTCATTTTTTTTTTCGGACACAATACATTTTATTTCTTTTGGTAGGTATATTGTTAAACAGCTGAACACACATAATATTATTATGTGGTGACTTTTCAGTCAGCCAGCCTATGGGGTAAGTATTTAAAGTTCGGAGTTCTAAGCCTACTATCACTTTTATAACTATTTTATGCAACTCGTTACCAGTCATTTTACTTACTGGAAGAACATGAACTACATCTTGATATGGCGACAATAAGCTGCTAATCATAAAGGTGTGAGCACTGGTGGCACGTTCAGCTGCGCTCTTGTAGGCAAAAAGTTTTCATCTTTGCTCCAAACGGGGATCTGTGTTGAAGCTTGCACAGATTGTCTTAAGGGTACGTGGAGATGGAAGTATAAGTCTATTTGCACTTCTTAAAAATTTATACGCGTGAGGAGAGATGGAGTGTAATAAGCAAGCAAACAGTGACAACTCGCAAGAATATCTCAGGCAGGTATTATTACTCACTGTTACTAACTTAAGCTGTTCTTGAATAAACTGTAAAACTCCTTTTATTTCTCCCAAAAACTCATCAGACATGGACTGTAAAAGTTCCAAAATGAAGTTAAATTTTTTTTTCTTTATCTGAACTTTTCTCCTGTAAATCATCTAATAAAGGCACTTTTAATTCCGATAACACAGTTTTTAAAGTATTAATGTCAGTCACTCTTAGGGGAAATTTAAGAACACTTTTGTCACTACACAGAATTTTTTTGACCTCAGTATTAGCAAAAAACACTTTGACATTAAGTTCGTCGTTTAAAAACACTGACAATTTTGGGGCAAGGTCATTCTGTGATTCATTTATATAGAAAAAACAAATATTTTGTGTGCCTTTTCCCTTCACCCATCCACAGCCTGGTTCTGTCAATTTGTCAAAAGCTTCCACAAAGTTAGAGAAAGTTATTAACTCATTATAAATTGCTGATGCTTTTATACTTTCTGTAGCAGCTTTTTCTACATCTCGACATTCCATTCGAAGGCGTTTAGACTCCGGAGAGATTCGCACAGGGATATCATCTTTCGACAAATATGATGGTCATCGAGGCATCTGGGTTGGGACAGTTCCTAAAACAAATAAGAATCATTTAAAAAAAAATCAGTACCAATTATTTGACCAACAACAAGCATAAAATATTTTACCCACATCATATTTTCTAATATCCCTCTTACCTTTAACTAATCGTGGATATTTTAGTGCTGCCTCGATAACTTCACCAGTTGCCACAATCTGGAAGGTTGTTTTTCTTTCAATGAAGCTGGGTTCAAAGTGTAATTCACACACCTAAAAATAATTTTATTTTTGGTAATTACAAGCTATTAAAATATCCATTGACACAAACCTACCTTGCTTGCTTTTGTAGGAACAAAATCTTTCCTTTTAATTGCCCATATTATCCATTGTTTCTGCAGTTCGGGGTCTTGAGGAAATCCAAAAACTGCCACTTTTGGCCTATTGATATCATATATTCCCCTACAGTTTGGAACACAACAACAATACGGCATGATTTTTTATTAAAAGTTTTATCAAAATAACATAACCTAGACGTTTACTGCCTGTATGTTTTGCAAAATTCTACGTGTCCTGAGTAAGTAAACGATAGAAGCACCGTACCTAAATACAAGAACACGTATAAACACCAAAAAATATCTGTAGTTTACAAGATTATACCCGAGAAATTATAGGTAGTAAATTCACAAACGAAAAGCGTGCACTGTACCGAGCCTAAAATCCGGTCTACAAGCGATGACTCATCGGTTCATAAAATCGAGCGTTTCACGGCCTTGTCTTTACGGTGGTAGTGGATGGAATCGCTTCTTACCTTCTCGATTTTTGGTCGAACGACCAATTGGTTCGACCTAACTCCACCTGTGGAAACGCTCCTTTATGGTGGCCTTTTGTGTTACTTTTGTGTTAACTTACTTTCGAAACTTTTAGCGCTTAACGTTGTAATGAGCTAGAGGTGACATACGGGATCAAGAATCGAATTAAAATATTAACAATAAACAATCAAAGTAAATTCTACATTAAATCAGCCATCAGTTAATCGAAAGCAATTGGGCTTGCTTACACAAACTAGCGCGATCCTATCTGTAATGTAACCTGTAACTGACCTAACATTTTGAATTTATTTATTAAGTTAAAATTTAACAATTTATAGAGTTATGAAGTTTATTAACAATTATGATTTTTAAATCAAAATTAAAAAAAGCATTTTTGGTTATCCGCGAGTTTTTGAATTACCAGGCAAAGTAGACGCTCGGACTAGTGAGACAGACTATAGAGTAGGCATAGGCTGGCGCCGGGGAAATTGGTTATTCTGCCGTGGCCTCTGTCACTGAAGAAGAGAAGAAATGTGAACTGGTGATTTTTTTTTGCCTGGTGACAGCTGACATTCCTAATAAAAATAGCAGAAAAAAATAAATTCTTATCTTCAAAAATAAACACGTCAAATACAAACAATGACTTCTGAAAAACATGAAATTACAACAAAGGAAGATTGGATAAAATTACTTGAAGATAACGACGTTGGACGTAGTAATATGAACAAGTTAATCATGAACTATTTGGTCACAGGCGAGTTTCTTTTTTTTGAGTTGAAAGTGATTAGCTGCTTAGTTCTTACGTTATTTTAATATTGCAGAGGGATTTAAGGAGGCTGCAGAAAAATTCCAACAGGAATCTGGAGTTACCCCATCTGTAAATCTTCATTCTTTAGATGACAGAATGCGTATCCGTGATGCAATTATGAATGGACGAATTGAAGAAGCAACAACCTTAGTTAATCAGTTACATGCTGAACTGTTAGATAATGATAGATACTTATATTTTCATTTACAGGTAAGGTGAACTATAACTTTTATCAGCTTTTTGTTTTATATGTTTGCAAGTAATGTTTTTTTGTAGCAATTGCATCTCATTGAACTAATTAGAAACAACCGAGTGGAGGAAGCATTATCATTTGCCCAAAGCCATTTAAGTGAAGCTGGCGAAGAAGATCCATCAGTTCTGACAGAACTTGAGAGAACTATTGCCCTTTTGGCATTTGAAGATCCCCTGGGTAGCCCTTTTGGAGATTTACTCTCTCCTTCACATCGACAGAAAGTAGGTTTGATTTCTTAGTAAAACTACAAGTTTCCTTAAAAGTCAAGTTCAAAAGTCGAGTCTGCATAAATCCACCTTTATAGATGCAGAGTTGCAATTAAATTTGATCATCTGTGCTATTGTGTTACTCATTCTTAAGCATATTGACCTAAATGGTCTGCCATGTTTTATTTATACAAACTTAAAAAGGTAGTTATTTCAAAGTTTGGAAAAAAAAAATTTTTTTTTACCTTTAGCTAGGTAGGTACAGGTACATTATATACAGTGCACAACAGACTTCAGCAATTCATTATTATAAGTAGGAAAAGACCGAAAGTTACAAGAAGTAAGAGGTTGGTGCAATTATTTAAATTCATTTTAAAAAAGGGTTTAAATGAAGCATTCTTTGGCAGAGCCCTGCTAATCTTATAAATCAGGGAAGGCCGAACTGTTTTTTCAGTAGTTTTTCAAGGCCCTATTTTTATTTGTTAATTTAAAAAAAAATACTATAAAGAAAACCTGTGGCACTTTCACAACTTAATAAATGCCTATGTCAGAAACTTGACTTGTTAGGTAAGTATAGGTATGGAATATTATACAGGGTCATTAGTATGAATAGAAATAGTCAATTATTTCTTAAAGTAAAATAGTTAGCAACAAATATTCGAGACAAAAAATTTAGGATTTTTTAAAACCTATTAGAATTAAAAAAAAATAAATATACAGGGTGAGTCAGAACGTTATAGAAAAACAAAGTCACTTTTTTTCATGGAACACCCTACCTACATCTCGGAATATTTTTGGATTATACGTAAAATTATAATTATTTGTTAATAAATGCATTATAAGTATAAACTTAATAGTTTCCGAGATATCGACTTTTGAAAAATTACATTTTTGAACTTGACTGCTTCTAGCTTTCAGGACACCATAGAGCTAAACGGCTTACATGTCCCTATCTTACTTTTTTATTATCTTCCCAAAAATGTTAACCGAAAGTACTTCCGGATTTAGAGTTACTTCCGGTTTAACCGAAAGTTGACACTTTTAGGAAGATAATAAAAAAACTAAGATAGGGACATGTAAATTGTTTTACTTAAGTTAAGTTAGGTAGATATTCCTACTATGTTTATTTTTTTAATTTTTAATTACGTCTCTGACCTAGAGATGTAAAATTCTCGGTAATAATCTTTTGGAGAATATTCTCAAGTTAGAGAATTTTCTGAGAATGGTAAGAAAATCGCTAGAAATGGCAATAAAAAGAAATAAAATTTTTACATTACATTACAGTACATTTTTTGTATTAAAATATTTCCAAACGTTACTTTTTGGTTTTGTGATACCCTTTAATTTATTTGGCTCCATGTTTTTATACTTATAGACGGTCTAAACTGAGCCGAACGGAACGCCAAAATAAAACTAGTCTCACCTCACCACATCATTTACAATTCACACAGCTGTATAGTATACGTTCGCGCTTCTTGGGGATTTCCCTAAATTACTGTTATACTCGGATTCCCCTAGAAGCGCCGACGTAAAACACTGTTGCCAGAGTTACAGAAATGGTTAGAGAATCTCAAAATTTTAAAAATCATTGCAAAATTTTTCAGAGTAGATTATGTAGAAAAACTTCTCTAGAGAATATTCTTACAGAGAATATTCTCGCGAATATACGTAAAATTATAATTATTCTCACGAATATTCTCCTTTCACATCTCTACTCTGACCTCAATATAAGACACATCCACAAGCGCAACCCGGGATATATCCCCTACCTCAGAATAAAAGTTCAACATGTATAATTTAATGTAATTTTAATATTTTATGTAGGCCATAAATACTCATAAAACCATACTATTGTAGATGTTTTACATCGTCAGGAAAGGACTTGCAACCACACTCGTTGGGCTAAAAATTTGACAGGTGTCATTATTCAGAGCTGAAAACTGATTTTTTAAATATGTACTTTGGTCATTTCTCTTTATAAAAGGCAATAAAATTAGCCGTTATTATTTATTTATTTATTTATTTCAATACCATCAACAGTTTAACACCAATTACAGATACTATATCTTAAAATTAAAGAAAAACAAGAAATAACAAAACTAGTCAACACAACAAGATGACAAACCATTAACAACACGTACAACATGAACTGAATTTCAATTCTTAACATAAACTTTTAAGACCTTATTTACATTTTTAGGATTAAGTGTAAAAATATCTAGATTTTTTAAATAACTATTTGCCAGCTCACATATGCGATAAACAGGACTATTTTTATATAGGTTTGTCCTAGAGGTGTGTAGATAGAAGAGGTCTCTAGATCTAGTGTTTATAACATTAGTTATTCTGAAGGGAAGCAGAGAAAGAAAATTTTTACAGTCTATTAAGTAGGCAATTACTTTTATCAATATAGAAAGACATATCCGGACTCTCCTGATGTAAAGGCTATCGAAACAGAACATTTTAAGTAGTTCTTCGTGATTAAAACCCCTATACGGGTATATGCCAAATTTTTTAAAATGTAGATATTTTAGAAACCTTCTTTGGACACGCTCCAGTTGGCCCACTTTATCTGCATACTGAGGTGACCAAATAATGCAAGCATATTCAAGTTTTGGCAAGAGAAGCGACTTATAGACGGCAATAATAGCATTCAAACTATCAAATTTCTTACAGCAACGTATGACAAAACCTAGCATCTTATAGGCGTCAGTTGTTATGTTATCGATATGTAAGTTAAAATTAAGTTTTGGATCAAATGTCACCCCGACATCTTTATGAGACAACTCGCTCTTTAATAGTTGACTATAAATGGCATATTATGGATATTCTACTACAGATTTCCTACAAGTGAAGGACATAATTGAACACTTATCAATATTGAGCTTCAATTTGTGCTCCTGACACCAAGTTACAATTTTATTAAAATTCTGTTGCAAAAGTTTACAATCATTAATATCAATACCATCAACACGCATAAAAAGTTTAAAGTCATCTGCATATATTAGCCCAGCCGCATTTGACACACATTTGGAAATATTATTTATTGCTACAAGGAACAGCAAGGGTCCAACTATGGACCCCTGCGGTACCCCAGAACTTTGAACATATTCTTTAGATTTGAACCCTTTTACTTCAACGTACATTTTTCTATTTTGCAAGTAAGATGCCATTCAACCTTTGATGTTATCGAACCTCTATACAGCCGACGGATGTTTTCTCGTTTTACTTGAAACATTCCAGGGTTGCCTTGAATTTCGTTGAAATGGTGTGGTATTCTTTCTATCAGATCTTCCCTGGTGTGAAATGGCGTCGAATATACAAGCCTCTTTAAATTTCGCCATAAAAAGAAATCCAATGAAATCATGCATATACCACATCTGATTTCTAAGGGTACATTTTCTAATAACCCGTTTCAGTTTTGTTGCAAGAATTGCAAATATGTGGCACCATTTAATCTGCCTTCAATAAAAAACGGTCCAATTAGATGATTCCCAATAATTCCCGCCCACATGTTAACCTTGGACCTTTTTGGTGCTTTGTCTGTACTGTTGCGTGGGGATTTTCTTCATGCCAGATATGCAAATTATGGCAATTTATTACTCCTTCTCTGGTGAAACCGGCTTCGTGCGTGAACAAAGCAATACTAGTAAAATTATGATTTTGCCTAAATCATTGTAGAAACCCATTTCCGTAGTTGACTCTTGCAGGATAATCAGCGGGAGACATAGCATGTATTTTTTGGACGTGATAAGGATATATCAGTTATTCTCGAAGGGTCTCATGAACAACCCGCACTTTGTCGCATGAACTTGGGCCGACAGTTTTCTTACACTGTTGGAGGGATTTTTAGCAATCTCATCCAGAATTTTCTACTCTACTGAGGGTTCCTTGCTCTTCTTGAAGGCCCTTCACCACGATGCGGAAAAAATAGATCAGCAAAAGATTAGCTACTTTTAGCATTTTTTTTTTATTTCACTTGACTTTTTATCTGTTTCTCTTTAAAAAAAATCGAATACCAAAAAATGTATTTTCCTCGAAAACGGCAAATTTTATCGAAGTATAGTACCTCTTTTAAAGAGGAATGACCACAGAGTATTTCAAAAATCAGTTTTCAGCTCCGTAAAATGGCACCTGTCAAAATTTTGGCCGAAGGAGTGTGGTCGCAAGTCCGTTCCTGGCGTCTCTGACGATGTAAAACATCTACTGTAGTAAGGTTTTATGCCTACATAAAATATTAAATATTCATTAAATTATACTTGTCGGTTCAAAAGTTAGAACCGAAAAGGTAAGTCGCTGGGTATTCCCTTGGGGCTCTGAATCTCCATTAAGGGGAACTTAAGAAATTTTTTTTATTACAAGTTAGGGTTATTTTGACCTCCGCTACACGCTCCCGAGAGTATGCCATATACTTACCGGACACCCTGTATATATTTCGGTACATATAGGGAGATATACTAATAATAATAATAATAATATAAATAATAAATAGTCTTTGTAAGTTAGTTTTGTGTAATTTATGTGAGCGAATAATAAAAGACGTCAACCATTTTAACTATCTATTATATCACTGTCAGTGTTGCCACTGCAAAATATAAAGAAGGAACAACCCTGCTATACCAAGCTAAGGCATTCAACACACTTAACCTATATAATATTTATGGGTTGCCTACCCTTACATCCCCCTTTTTAAAGATCTAATCTCCGCGGTGGCTTAACTGATCTACCTGAAGAGGTAGTCTTGTTGCTTAACACGTAAGCTTCCTCAGAATCTTTACAGTCTGAATACGTTGAGTCACTTTCCGAGTCCTCACTTTCGTCTTGGCTGGTGGATTCCTGTTGTGTATTCGATAAGTTTCCAATTCGCGAACATCGTTGTCGTTTTCACTTTCCATTTCACGCACAGTTTCACCAGCACTCTTATCATCTATCTCTAATTCTAGATAACATCTATTACTCTCCTCTTCCCCTTTTAAAGGAGATAAAAATGAAGAATGGTGTACTTTCGGTTCCGTTTTTGTATTAGATTGATGGTAGCATGGTTTGATAAACCTTCTATTTCTAATTAAAATGTTACCATTATTCATTTTTATTTTGTATGTTCTAGGTCTAATTTTATCCACTATAACAGCTGGTAACCATATGCCTTTAGGTTTTGTTTGTACTGTTACATTTATACCAACTGTTAAAGGTTTTAGATTTTTCGCATTTTTGTTATAATATTTTTCACACGTCTCTTGCTTGTTGACTAAGATTTTATTAAATTCTCCAAAATTTATTTGTTTAGGTTTAAGGTTCAAACTGTTCGTTGGTAAAATAATTGTCCGGAGAGAACGTGACATGAGAATTTCAGCTGGGCTATAGTTACCATCTATTTTCATATTTCTGTATAAAAGCAAAGCCATAAAAGTATCATTATTATCTTCAAGAGTTTTTTTAAAAATATTCTCAAAAAGTTCTCACATGTATACATATTTATATGTCATATTAATATTTTTTGCTATTTGTATATTTCTTTCAGCCATTCCGTTGGATTGTGCCAACGTTGGTGAACTTACTACATGGTCAAACTCCCATTGCCTAGCAAAAGTTTTGAAATCTTTTGAAGTAAATTGTGTTCCACCATCTGAAACAAATGTTAAGGGAATGCCATGTCGTGCAAAAATACTTTTAAGCTTTTCAATTACATGCAAACTAGTTGTGTCATTACATAAGTCTTCTATTTCTATAAATTTAGAGTAATAATCTATTAACAAAAGGTATTTCTTATTCATTAGTTCAAAAAGATCACATCCCACTTTGTTCCATGGTAATTTTGGAATACTGTGACTATTTAATGGCTCTGACTGTTGAGAATTTGAGTATTTTGAGCACAAATGACAACTAAGAATTTTTTGTCTAATATCATTGGTCATGTTAATCCAAAATAGTGACTCTTTTCCCAAAGTCAAACACTTATTTATACCCATGTGGTTGTAATGTATTTTTGACATCATATCTTTTTGAAGAGACTTAGGAACAACAAGAGCTTTCCCCTTAAAGATCAAGTCATCAATAACTGTTAACTCGTGTTTGTATTGAGCATATTTTACAATAGAATTATGTAATTTTCTTGAACTGTTAGGCCAACCTTTAAAAATTACTTTTTTAAGCTCTTGTAGTTCTTCGTCATTGTTAGTATGTTCTTGAAATTCTGACCATTTTTGTTTTGTAATATTAATTTCTGACACAATCATACAAACATAATCTAAAATTTCAGTATCGTACTTGACATTCTGATCATCATCTATATAAGCACGTGACAGCGCGTCTGCAATTATCAACTCTTTACCTTTTTTGTATTTAACCTCAATGTCGTATTTTTGAATTTGTAACAACATTCTCTGTAAGCGTGCTGGACATTTATTTAAAGGTTTCTTAAAAATTGTAATTAGTGGTAAGTGATCGGTTTCGACCATCACTTTTTTACCAAATATAAACTGATGAAATTTTTCAAGACCAACCAGTATTGCCAACAATTCTTTTTCGATTTGTGCGTACCGACATTGAGTTTCTGTAAAAGCCATTGAGGCATATGCACATGGAAGGTTATTTTGCAAGATTACCGCTCCACAACCAGATTTTGAAGCATCAACCGATACAATCGTTTCAGCATTAACATTGTAAAATTGTAGAACTGGTTTACTCGTTAGAGCTTTTTTTTTTAAACATTCAAAAGCTAGCTGCTGTTCTGCCTGCCACTCAAATTCCTTATCTTTTTTAAGAAGAATGCGCAAAGGTTCCGTCTTTATAGAGAAATTTTTAACAAACTTGCTAACATATGTCAAAAATCCCAACAATCTTTGCACATCTTGCTTGTTTTCAGGTGCTGGCATTTTTGTTATTGCCTCGATTTTTGTATTATCTGGACTGATACCTTGAGACGAAATTATGTGTCCCATGTATTTAATTTCACTCTGGCCAAATTTGCACTTTTCAAGATTAAATCTAACATTATGTTTTTCAGCCAACTCTAGCACTTTATTCAGCCTTCTATCGTGTTCTTCCTTAGTGGATCCCCAAACCAACACATCATCAATATAGGTGTCGGCACCCTCTACATTAAAAATTTCCCTGAACCGGGCTTGAAATACTTCAGGGGCGGACTTAATCCCATACGGAAGCCTAAGAAATTTGTATCTACCATGAGGTGTCCCAAACGTACATAATTTAGAGCTTACCTCGTCAAGTTGTATTTGATAGAAGCCTTGTGTTGCGTCGAGTGTGCTGAAAAACTTATTGGCCAATTTACTAGTTATTTGATCAAGAGTTGGTATTTTATAGTACTCACGCTTTATAGCCATGTTAAGGTCTCTTGGATCTAAACAAATACGTAGCTTATTATTAGGTTTTTAACAATTACAAGGGCGTTTACCCAGTCTGAAGCACCTTGAACTTTTTCTATTATTTTTTGCTTTTCAAGCTCGTCTAAAGCTTCTTTTAATGCATTCAGAAGAGGTAAAGCGACCTTCCTTGTTGGATGTACCACTGGTTTAACAGTAGTATCTATTTCAATATGATACGGAGTCTTTAAACAGCCTATACCTGAGAACAAAGTTTCATGTTTTTTTACTAATTGGGAATATTGGGTGTTTTTTGATTGCAAGCTGTCAATTTTCATAATTAGATTTAAACTAATACTAGATTCCAGTCCCAATATTGCCTCTGTTTCTGAATTTACAACAAAGAAATTAACTTTATATGTATTGTTATTTTTAACACATGAAATCATGCAACTACCAACAACCTTTAACTTGTCACCTGTGTACGAATGAAGCCCTACATTAGATTGGATCAAATTGTTATCAGAAAACCCAAGAGTTTTAAAAATTTTATATGGCAGAATGTTTGCCATAGCTCCCGTATCTATTTTAAAATCTACCTCTTTATCTTTTAAGTATAGCTTCGTACGCCACTGGTTCCTACTAGTTACCTCGTTTACTTGTATGGTTTTGTTTATGCTGCCAACATATAGGTAATTACTTTCAGAATCATTTTTAATTATTGAATTTATCCCATTATCTGCCTCTTGCTCTGTAACTTCATACACTCTTCCTCTGTTATTTCCTGCTTCTGTTTTCTTCTTTTTAAAACAAACTCCAGCAAAATGATTTGGTGTTTTGCAAAATGAGCATGTTTTGCCAAACGCAGGGCATTTATTTATAGGATGTACTGCCTTACCACACCTGTTGCAGTTTTTCACAGTTTTTTCTTGATATGTTGAATTTGGCTGCTTGTAGACAGCATCAATTTCATTTTTCACTAAAGGTCCTCGACTCATTGCTATGCTTCTGGCTTTTGATGATTCTATGACTTGACACCACTCTATGGCTTTATCCAGTTTAAGGTCATCTTCCTGTAGTAGTTTTTCGCGCACAGCATCATTTTTGATTCCACAGGTAATCACCGTCAATGTTAAGCTCTCTTGTAGACTCTCTAATTTGCATTTGTTAGCCCTTTTCTTAACTTCTACTATGAACTCCTCAGTTGTCTGACCTTCCTCTTGTCTGTATGTAAAGAACTTGTACCTCTCATAGGCTACATTTTCCCTGCCTATAAAGTGACTTTCAAACTTCCCAAGGAGGGGATTCAATTTATTTTTTTCGTCATCTTCCAGTTTAAATGTCGTGTAGACTTTAAACCCTTCATCTCCAATGTAGTGAAGAAGTTGTGCACACTGCGTCTTTTCGTCCTTTTTGTACATTTCTGAAGCTATTAGGTAATTTTCGAAGCGTGCCCGCCATAGCTTCCAGTTTTCGGAAAGGTTACCTCTCAAGGACAATGGAGCAATTCCACGATTGTCGCCCATTATGATTTGTATTTAGAAATTATATTGGCTCGGCCGTAGTTTAAATTATTGGTGATTGTATTTACCCATGAACAATTACCGACTGCGCCATGTAAGTTAGTTTTGTGTAATTTATGTGAGCGAATAATAAAAGACGTCAACCATTTTAACTATCTATTATATCACTGTCAGTGTTGCCACTGCAAAATATAAAGAAGGAACAACCCTGCTATACCAAGCTAAGGCATTCAACCATATATGTATGTGTGTACTAATACATATATGCATTCAACACACTTAACCTATATAATATTTATGGGTTGCCTACCCTTACAGTCTTTATTAAGAATTTATAAAAAGTAAACTAAAAACAGTCACATAAGTAATTAA
Organism: Polydrusus tereticollis; assembly: GCA_963920685.1. Classification (NCBI taxonomy): domain Eukaryota; kingdom Metazoa; phylum Arthropoda; class Insecta; order Coleoptera; family Curculionidae; genus Polydrusus; species Polydrusus tereticollis. The sequence continues at coordinate 113,804,411 of OY987327.1, read as the reverse complement.
ATAATTAGACTAATCAAACCAAATCACATTATACTGAATCAAATCAGATTAAATCAAATCAAAATAAATTAAATTAAATCAAATTAGATCAAATCAAACCCTCTCTACAAATTCTTAAAGGGTTAATTCTAGCTGATAAGCAGCTACTCAACATTAACCCTTTTTACCATGGATTTACCAACGTCACCGTGAATTAACATAACGCATGACACAAACCAATAGCGGTTATCTATATTTTTTTAGACACATCAACAGCACTTTTACAATAATTTAGCACTTACTTCTGGACTTAATAATAATATAAATCAAATTAGACCGAATAGCTAGTACATAACAATAACATATAAACGTCTGCAAGCACAGTTATACAATAATTACAGCCTTAACATTTTTGATATTAGTTAAGGTTAATTTAGTAAGCTTCAGGCAGCCTTGACATGATATAAATTGCCAGTAAATGTTTCAATACCTTTAATTTACAGTGAGTCCCAGAAGTAATGTCTAAGATGGTAAATTCATGTATACACTATACAGGGTAGCCCAAAAATACGTTACGACAATCAAATTCATTTTTTCCAATGAAAACATCTATTTTTAATTTCATTTTTGAATTTTGCATCGAATTCTAAGTATGTTTCATGTACCACGTCCTATATCTAAACTCCAGTTATCTATACAATTACGATTGAACATATCAATAAGTACGACCCGTTTATTTAAAAAGAACAGAACAACAAATCAAATTAAATGTTGAAAATGTGCGCCATTTACGGCTTGACAATATCCAAGGCGATCAATAAACTCTCGGTTGCCAATTATGTAACATGTATGACCGCTTATTTCAGTCTCTTTCATTCCCACTTATCATACGGGATTCTAGCTTGGGGACACTCTCCGCATTCTAGCAAACTTTTCAGCCTTCAGAGAAAGGCCATCCGAATAATAAAGGGTTTACCTTTCCGTGCAGATGTCAAAAACCATTTCACTATTCTAAAAATCATGACACTACCATCAATATATATTTTCCGATGCCTGCTATGGATTCATGAAAGGCAGAGTCTGTTCGATCAACATTGTGACATACATAACTATAATACAAGACATGCCTCTCTGATAGCACCTGATTTCATACGCCTAACAAGAAGTCGATACTCAGTTAACTTTTATGCCCCTCGATTATTTAACAAGGTACCTTTGCACCTAAAATGCTTATCATTTTTACAATTTAAAAACAAAATAAAGTACATATTAATAAATGAAAGTTTTTATTCAATCGATGAGTTTTTTAGGGCAGATCTAAGCCATTATTAGTGTGTTGATATGTAATGTGTACTGATGTTCTTATGGTTTATTTGTTCGTATTTTTTTTTTTTTAATCTGTAATTTTTTTTTACTACTATATTAGTCTGTAGGTTGTATCATTTTGTATTGTAAACTTATTTGACGTGTGTAAAATTTGTATTGATTAATGACACAAATAAATATATATCTATCTATCTATCTCTTTGCACGTTTTGTACCGTTTCCGGAGTACGACTTTTGATTTGAGGTAACCCCACCAAAAGAAGTCCAGCGGAGTTAGGCCTGGCGACCTAGCAGGCCATTCGATAGGTCCTCTCCTTCCTATCCACCGATTGGGAAAGATTTTATTCAAAAATGTACGCACAGTTGTAGCATAGTGCGAAGGAGTACCATCTAGCTGGAACATCAGTTCTTCGTGAGGAGAGTATGGGGCCAATGGATTCGGAAATAAAGCCACTAATGCTGGAATTAATTCAAGTTGGAGAAATTCGAGATATACTGTTCAAAGAAAAGTTGACCAATTACGGTTCCGCGCACTATTCCGCACCACACATTTGTTTTTTGAGGGTGCTGGCTGTGAACCTTCATCATATAATGCGGATTTTCAGTTGCCCAATAACGACAATTTTGTCTGTTTACATTACTATTCAAACGGAACGTAGCCTCATCGGAAAAAATATTTTTTACTAAATCATTATCTAGATTGCACATATTTTGCATGTGTTCACAAAACTCATTTCGCCTATCGAAATCATCTTCAAATAGTTCATGCACTGGAATAACTTTGTATGGGCAATATTTGTGCTTTTGAACTATTGGGTGAACAACAGATTTCCGCATGTGTAAATTGGCCCCAATGTGCGACAGAGGACTACTTGGATTTTCTTCCAAGAAGAGCAAAACGTCAAGTTGTTCATTTTCATCTCAAGCAGGACGACCACATTTAGGCAAATCTCTAACATGACCGAATTCTCTAAATTTCGCCTCTATTCTACTCACCACCTTTTGACATATTATTATGGGAGGACGATCAGGATGGATTTCATTGAATAATTGATCTGTTTCTATTTAAGTACGTGTTCTATCATCAAACCCAACCATGCATAGATTTTCAATTTTTTCTCGTTCAGTGAAATCCGCAACTTTGCAACTACACTTAACAATTACTTATTTGACGTAGAAGTTTCATAAATTTTTTATGGGACTAAACGGTGACAAGTCAACACTCCAGAAATACCAGAATTGAAAAAATAACAAAATAAACATAATGGAATGTTTTGCTCGATTTACAAATAAATCCTCAGAAATACGGTCTTACTTATTGATATGTTTAATCGTAATCTTTTCGATAACTGTTGTGTTTAGGTATAGGACATAGTACATGAAACATACTTAGAATTCGATGCAGAATTCAAAAAATTAAATAGAAAATAGATGTTTTTATTTGAAAAAATGAACTTACTCACTCTTATATCTCCTTGTGAAAATAATATTATTACAAGCAATTATAAGATTATAACTAAGTTAATCATTGTTATACACAAATAGCAAGGTTGGGCTGATTTAAATCAAGTGATTTAAATCACGATTTAAATCATGATTTAAATCACTTGATTTTTTTTTTAAATCATGATTTAAATTACTTTATTTCAAAAAAAAAATCATGATTTAATGAAACTATTTATTTTTAATTCAGAACAATGAACAATATAACATATTAAAAAACTATTTACTTTCACTCCCTTGAACAATCAACATCAAAATACGCGAGACATATTGGGCCACGGCAATTTATAGATCGGGAAAGAATCAAGTCGCGACAGGAATTTTCTAGCAAGAAGCGCGTTCCGACAATATTTTGGGTAGAATTTAGACCTACTATATTGTTAGACCGACATTAAAATAATTTGTATTAATTTGAAAAGAGAGAAAAATGTTAAATTTTTAATAAAATCAATAAAAATCAAAAAAATCAATGATTTTTGATTTTTTAAATAAGAATCAAATTTTGCCCAACCCTGACAAATAGTATTATTTTCTAAGGTATGATATAAAAGCCGTATTACAGTCACGCAACTCGATGCAAGTCCATGCAAGACGCAATAAGAATTGCCCAAAGGCATGCGCAGTCGAAGCTCACCTGATCCCTTGGTGCAACTAAGTTGCACGAAAATTTTATCGGTCTGGCGCGATATTTATTGCATTGCTCGTGCAAGTCTGGGGAAAAACTAGTTACTTTTGTGTTACCAACAGTATTAATGGTGTATAATAATGCAGTGAGTACTTTTTTTCCGCTTTAATTTATTTATTTTGTTTATTTATTTCATTTCAAACCAAAAATATTTCACAAACAGCAGAAAAATCACAAAATAAAACAATAACAATAACAAGTTTGAGGTTAGAAGGTTTGTTGCAATTAAAAAAAAGTTGCATGGACTTGCACGCTGTTTTACATTGTGCAACTTTCTTTCATGCAATACTTTGACCTTGCCATTTATTGCTGCAATTAGTTGCGTGACTGTAATACGGCTTTTATAAGCTTTTGTGTTAAGGCTTAATTAATGTAGGGCGTCAAAAAGTTTGATTTTTTAAAGGGGACACCCTGATTATTTTTGCATATTAAGGTTCGCATTAGTGTCCTTTATAGTTGCCTAAAATTTAATTAAATCTACTTTGGTAGTTTGAGAGCACTAAATTAAAAACTAGAAAAAAAGTTTTGCAACCCTGGAAAAAAAATTGGCTACGCCTCAATTCGCATTTGTCCTTATGTGCAACCAAAGAAAATTATAGCTACGCAATAGACGTCCGATGTAATGTTTATAATTGGACCTCTCGATGGATCCCGGTTTTCAAAGCGGGGATCCTTCTTCGTTGAGCGACCGTGCTTTGTCGAATGCACGTCCAAAGTTGTCGTCTTTCCGGGTGCAAAGCAACGGGTACCATTATATAGTTGATTCAAAACAAAAACCGAGGCACGTCATCAATCAGCTGATAATTGTAAATCCGTAAGAAAACACGAGGAGATTAAATTTGGGTAAAGAATATTAAAACTGTATGCTATATTGAATTTATTACAAACTTAAAGTATTCTTCTTTGATACGAACCCACTTATAGCAAACATTTTTGTATATTTATCTTGCTTTTATAAAAAAAAAACTGTGTAATTCCCTTACTCGAATATTTTGGTTATAAGCTGGCAACACTGTCGATAACTGACGTCACTCGAAGGGTGTGACGTGCATCGGTTTTTGTTTTGCATTAAGTATAATGTGATATAGTGTTCAGGATTTGTAGACTGCGGCCGGCATAGGTGAACCAATATTTTTATTTTCGAGTTTACGAAAGAGCTGAGGTTGATATGAAAATGTTTAAATCTAGGAGTTTATTGTACTCTTCAATTGTACTACCTCAATCGAGTTTTTTTGTACAGAGTGGTCACGAAATATATTCCTTTAAACTTATACAAAGTCTTTTGGCATACTCTCTTGACAAATTCTAGCATTTCTGAAACACTACTAATACTTATAAAATTGACTATAGTTATTAATTTACTCCAATGACGGAAAGATAAAATAAAAAATCTAGAAGAACTGTAATAACAACATAAAACGGGATATAAAATGTCCGTTTATCGGCATATAAGGGATTAAAAAAATATCCGTTTGTATATCTAAGAAACTTTACATTTCTTTTGTATCTGCCGAAATTATTTTATTTTACGCCATCTAGACGTGAGTAATAAACTACAAGATTTAGATAGTGACATGTTTCATAAAAAATTAATGTATTTAAAAGATTAACCCCTTCAGTTGAAAAATCGAAATAACACATAACATTTCAATTACCGAATTTGTCAAGTCGCCATGTACAGGGTGGTCCACGTAAGATGGCCCACTACCTTTTCTCCGAAACTGTAAGAGTTATAAAAAAAGTTCGAAAGAAAAATTAATTGATTGTACAGAAATCTGTATTCTATTATATTTTTATTTTAATTTTTTTATTATTTTTTTTGACCGCTCAGTACGCTGTTACATATTGTTGCGTTATGCCTTTTGGTAAACTCAAACAGCTTTTATATAAAACTTTTTTTTGTATCCCTTGTAGTTTAGGTTAGTCAAAGACGAACACCTTACTAAGGCACCTTGTTATACAGGGTGACCTCGGAAAAAGTACAATGCATAGTGCCACACGATATAAGATATCAAAAGAATGTAGAAAGGTTCCTATACACTTTCGTACAAATTTCTTTTGATTTCGAGATAGGTACAGGATATATATTAAATAATATTAATGTACTTTAAAAAAATATATTAATTTTTAATTCTCTTTCCACTAAATAGAGGGAATTGAACTAAAATGGGTACATATTGTGTAACAGAAAAAAGACTGGCACCATATGCATCTGTTCAAATCTCAGAATGATTCCTAGATTTAAAAAGTACTCTTCAAATACACTTTTCAACACGCGTGTGTTATAAGGCATTTTCTTGCCAAGTTAACTGGACTGTTTTGCTCATTCTCACTCTCGGAGTGATTCCTAGATTTAAAAAGTACTCTTCAAATACACTTTTCAACACGCGTGTGTTATAAGGCATTTTCTTGCCAAGTTAACTGGACTGTTTTGCTCATTCTCACAGATGGTCGTAGGTAAAGTTTTTTTGAGTTAATGAATTCTTAAAAATAGTTTATGATCATAGAAGAATTATAGTATTTTACTCGCAAGTAATAAAGCTATACCATGCTAGACAAATAATATACTATTAATCTATAAATGCAACAACGTTATAGCAGAAATAAATTCACAAAAAAATCCAAGCAACAAAAAATAATTAAAAAAAAGACACTTGGAAGTAGAAACGAACTCGCGACTGGTAAAACGATATTTGTCTTAAAGACGCCGACTTAAGCCGCAAACACACTGAGCTCACGTCACGTCACATTACGTAAGCTCACGTGCTATTACGTTACAGACAAAAAGTGTGAAGCGCTGTTTTACATAGTATGTTAATACATCAGAACCACACTAAAGTCATCTCATGTGTATTACGTTACATCCCCAACGGCACGCGTGCTAGCATGTGCTTATTTTCTGCAAATCCACACTTTTCGTCTCACGTGAGCACTCGTTTAGGCGGTTTTGTAGAGAGCTAGTGTGTTGGTGAATTTATGTTTAAAAATGGAGGAGGTTTTGATTGAAAAAGTAAGAGAACATGTTGTTTTATATAATCACGGATTGCCTGAATATCGTGAACAACATATTCGCCAAGCCGCTTGGGAGGAAATTGGAAAGGAGTTAGAAATACCATTTAAGCACATTATTTTCTTGGTTTTTGCTGTTGTTTCACTGAGTGAAGGCCAAGTTTACAGAATAAAATATAATATGACATATAAGTGTATATATGTGAGAACTTTGTTCTCTAGCCACTTGCTGAGACCTTATACAATAAGGAATAACCAAATTATGCTAAAACAGCTATTCTCTGGGCTATATGCTCCAACAAGCGCTGAATTACATAGCAAAATTTGGCGTATTTTGACTAACACTGTTAGTACTAAAATACAAACTCAGATTGCAGAAACTACCGGAAAAGAAAGAAATAAATCTTCATTTCCATATTTCTAAAATACATGTGAAAGCGTTTTGGATCATTTTTTAATTCCTGAATCAAACGATGAAATTCGCCCAATTATTTTCTTTTCATGTTTATGTCATGGGCCCATGCTTTCCTCGTTTTTTTATTTTCCTCCTTGAGAACGATAAAGGCAGCCACAGCTTCTATTTCCTATTCCCAGTCCGAAGAACTGATTGAGCTGGCGCTTTCCATAATTTAAAATTTACGCAAAATAAACAAACAACACAAACACAGTGAAATCAAAGAAAGACTGCCAGAATTCATATATCAATTTGTATACCACATCATAAAACGTGATGATAGTGTGTTTCTAGTATGCTCTCACGGTTAAATCATGACAATATGATAGCACGTGACCTCACATGACGTGAGCTCAGTGTGTTTGCGGCTTTAACCACTGCGCCACAAGCACATTTTAATGGCGTGGAATAGATTAGTGATCCTTCTTGCACCCAGATCCGATGAAAGAATTTAAAACCTAGTTCCGTGTCTTATTGTTTCACTGACTGTAGCCAATTTTAGCTCTTATTATTAAAATTAAGCTAATAAAAGATGCGATTGCAACTTTTTAAGAAAGTATACAAGTATTGGCAACGTGGGTCTCCATCAAACTCAGCACGGGACGCGCGAATTTAAATTTGCTCACGATGCACATACAACGGTATGCCGACGCGTCGATCGACTGGCCAGGCTCCTCCCATTGTGACGTCACTTCGAGGGATTTCAAATAATTTAATTTAATGCAATTTTAATGGTACACTCGTTACATATATTTCGATATCTGTTTATGATTAATTGATTAGGATTAGGGTGTTAAAATAAACTGAAATATATTTTTCTATTACAGAAAATATATTTATAAACGTATTTTGTTTTTTAAATAAACTATAACTTCAATACAAAAAAGACTATGTTTTCCTATAATTTGTAAACTTTGACATCTTTTTCTCTAGTTTTTGTTTGCAGTTTTGAAAACTAATTTTCTGATTAAGATCTCGTAATCTTATGTAAGTCCTGGTGCGACTTAAACAGTAAACAACCTCGTAGGGCACATTTGTATCCTTTTCTAATTTGGCCATAGTTCGGTCAGCTAGAGATTTAAAAATATTCTTTTCATTAAAAAGCGAAGTATGGTGCATGAGATTAAATTCTAAGTCAAGTATTTCTGCAGCTTTCATCAAGTCCTTGCTGGGAGCCAAAAGCCCGCCTCTTGATAGCAAATGAATCCAGTCGCATGTACCAGTTAATGGATCTGATTCATGGGTTTTGTTACCTAAATAACTGTATTTATTTTTAAACCTATATGCGACGTATCCAGCTATATATTTGAGACCCTCCCGATTAATATTTTCTTTACTTTCGAAATTATCTAGTAACTCATTTAAACTTTCCTTCATATACTCTGTTTCTGGTCTATTGATTTCTTCATATTCCGGTTCAATGAATGAGTATGGAATACAAATTTCTTCTGGAGTAATATTTGACTCTATTGTTAAGTTTTTGCATACCTCTCTGAACATATTTCCAGTTATACAATGTTCTTCTGTCAATAGTCTGGAAATATTTTCTGGTTGTTCATGTTCGCTAGATTGCAGAGGAGTCACTAAACATTGTTCACGGTGTTCTTCCGTATTTGTATTTTCGGTAAAAACTGCTGCGGAATTTTGACCTAAAATATACCATCTTAGGCGATATTTAAAATCCAGAGGGTGTGGATGATCATTAGTGGCTCCCATGCCTCTTATGTAAGAAAAAAAATTTTCAATAATATCTTGATTCAATTTCCTGTATTGCTGGTGCCCATGTCGCTCACAATGCCAACTACGATGAAACCAGCTTCATATAGCCGTGATATTATGGATTTTAATAAATTCTCAGTCATTGGTTGGTCAAAATCATAAAAAACTGGTTGCTTCCATTTACCAATGAGGCCTCGGGCCATAACCGCCTGGCAACTTTTATGTGGACCTATTTTCTGTTCTTCTCTTTTCTCTATATCCACTCTATTCGATAGATATATCTCATCGAATGACAAAATGCATAGCTTTTCAATATGGTCTAATTGACTCGATTTTTTTCCCATCAGGGAAATTACATCTCTTAAGACACCCGAATTTACAGAAAATGTAGCAGCCTATTTGCGCAGAGTAGATAGTGCAGGTAAGGGATAATCATTTGACCTTAAATAGCGGTAAGCTTTAGGGCTTACACTGCGCAAAGATATTGCCGAGGCAATACCTTCAGGCACCCATCGCTTACATTTATTTTGAGGATCTGTTATTCTTTTAACCTGCCCAGGTGTAAATAATTTACTCAACATGGTTTTTATATTCAATATCTGGTTTTCGGCTAATTTTAAATTATTTTTTAATTGTATATTCTCTTCTTCTACTTTTCCAAGTTGTGTCTGAAGTTCTTTAATTTTATTTTGATCATTCCTAAAAATATTACCATGTTATTTTTTTAATTAGTGAATAAGATATATTATCTATTTATTATATTACTGTCATATAGTATACGTTTAGCATAATAGGCATAATAGGCTTTACTCTTAAAATATCTTGAAATTTGAAAAAAATACCTTAATATGTAGCAAGATATTCAAAAAATTTAAGAAACACTCACTTGCAATATAATATTTTAATTGGCTCCTCGATTAAGTCTGTTTCTTGTGTAAGTAAAGATTCATTATTTGTATCTACATGACTTAAGTTAATTGTTGTCTCAGATGCTGTAAATATTTCACCATTATTGGCACCATTCTTACATCGCCGCCTTTTCGCTAATCTAACTGACCTTTCTGAGTTGTCAGAAATAATTTTCTTTTCCTGGGCAGGCATAGAGTCGGTACAGCTTCAGCTTTAAGATTTCTATCATTTTTTGCTCTATAATTTAATAATCGTTGCTTTAAAGAATCTTCAAAGCAACTCGGTTCAAAATGGCATGAACATACGGTAGCTAAAAGGCGAAATAACTATTATGTATTTATTTGTTTATACTAATATAAAAAGTTATATGTATATTACCATTCATTAAATTGATTTTATCTTCGCGGCAGCAAGCAATTTTCCGCTGTTTTGATAGTTCTTTGTTTTTGGGCAATTTAAAATATCTAATTTCTGTTCCTTTTGTAATTTGATTGTAATTATAACATCCTGCAACAGCACAGCTAGGCATTGTAAAGATTTGATTTGATTAATAAACAACTTAATCACAATTCACAAAACAAATAAGAGGCAAAAGAGTTATCTCTAACACTGAACCAAAGTACCCAGTGTACGCGCTTTGTCACTTTTGAGACCTACCCTCGAAGTGACGTCATCTGCGCGGCGACGACGTGTTTTTATTCATAGCGTAGCATACCGTTGTAAGTGTATCGTGAATTTGTTGCAATATTGTCTGTTTATTAACCTGGTACAGGGCCGCTCGCGGTTGTAAGCCGCTCGTAAGGATTACACTTCTATTGCGTAGCTATAATTCTCTTTGGTGCAATGCATCGGCCGATGACGTCACTAAAGTCGTAGGTTCGTTCGTTAATCACCGACAAATATTTTAGTTTTATTTTATTATAAATGTATTTATACCCTCTAAATAATATCCATATGATAAATTAGATACACATAATACAATTTTTACATGTAAGAGAGGATACGCTTAGTTTTCGGCGACTTGAAAACTTAGTGCAACAATCAAACTAACCTGGTTGATATTTGGCATATTTTAACTTTAAAATCAATTGGGAAGCTGTTTTAAGTGATGGACAAAAAAATCCAACGGCATTATTTAAGTTAGACATAGCTCTTTACAATAATTTTTTTAAAAATCATTTTTTGGCTTATTTCATAAACTTTTGACTGACTTATCGATTTTTTTGCAGTCTGTCAAGACTTGTGGCTATGTTAAAATACAGTGTCATATCATAATTTTCTCTCGATTTCTGGTAAATTTGATTGTACGTATCTTAACAACAGAGTTTGTTGATCTGATTTATGGTGACTTTTTTTTAAGGTGGCCAGTGAAGTAAATGCCGCAATCCTCAAAATGGAACACCAAGAAAGCACTGCCCCGAAAATCTCTACTTTGCTAAAACTTATTCTTTGGGCTCAAGAAAAATTGAATAAAAAGAACGTCAAGTACCCGAAAATGACCGATCTTGCTACAGCTACCATTGCTGATCCAAAATGATGTTCAATCTTGTCTATTTATAGACGTGCAATTTATGGACAAAATTTTTCTCTTAATGACTTCTTGCCGAATGACTAATCACTAACAAGGTTTACATCATATTTTTTTTAAGCTGGGTTTTAAAGAATGGTGATCAATTGGTATATAGTTATTAGGTATATTTAAGCAAATTGGTTTACTGTAGATCCACATGGACATTGTTTAAACCGACTTCACACCAGGTTAGTAAAAATGTACCACTTGTATCTAATCCCCGGCCGCCTTATATGTGTTTTTTCACTTAATTATATAGGCATTTACTTTCGTTTCATAAAAAGTGTTCATGGAACAATATGCGTCGCGGGTGTTTATTAAATTTGAACGCATTTACCTTGTCAATTGTCGGTAATTGTCCTGCTAAAACGCAAAAAAGTTTCAATAGTCAGAGTAGTTATTAAAAGACGGGCAGAAAAGTAAATACAGTAATGTCAATAATATTTACGTCTGTATAAATTTGAGCAGTAATGCAGTGCTTTTTAATTTATTTATTTTGAAGATTACCTCTTAGTCTTAAATATATGTATAAATAGACTATATGAAGCTTTATTATTTTTAGCTTAGTTAGTGTTATTACGGTATTGACGGCGGAAGGGTGGGGTGGGCTAAGACCACCCCAAGGTACCATCCAGCCCACCCCAAACATTTTTAATAAGGTACCATCGCGCTAAAAAAAAACTAGGTCAGCAATATCGTAACTCCTTTAAAAAGGTGCTCTGAAGGCAGACATGTCAAAACACATACTTATATAAATACTATATAAAATTTGATGTGCGATTCCATCATTATAAAAGTCTGCAGGCGCTCTCGATAAGAGATCCTTTGAAGTTAATAAGTAAGGGTTCGTCTGAAGTCGTCCACTTCAATCATATTTCTGGTGCATACGTACTGATATTGCAAACGAAACAGCAGCAGCTGGCTAGCCAGCTCCGGACTTATGCTTTTTTGGGAGATTATATCGTCGCCTGAATGTAAGAACGCGGTAACTTTTTATTTGTAGTTTCGAGAAAATCGCTAGTGTATTATTTCTTAGATTTTAGAAATTGCTCGAGGGCTACAAATTTAAATAAAATAACCCGGTTTTGTTTTATTCAACTTTATTTTTATCTAAATATTACACCAAAAGAGAAAAATAAAATGAAACCAAGAATAAACATTATTTTTCTAATAAAACACAATAGTTACCCACTTTTTGCACGAACTTTTTTTACTAAATGCAAATGAAAAATACGATTTAAAACATAAGGTAACAAGAAAATCGAGTCGGAAAAACTTAAATGAAACCACTTGGGGCCAGAAAAAGCCATCCAAAAATTTAATCTTCATCATTCTCCACTCTACCGTGTGATAGGTTAGAGTAAAAATTAAAATAGTCATGACTTAATGCCGCTGGTTTTATTGCAAACAATGACATTAGGTCTTTGTATTTAGCCTCAGTTATAGGATGGCCTTAAGGATAACAGGGCAGTAAGCTAATCGATTGTCGGCGTAGATTTTTTTTTGTACAGTCGACTCGTCTAAAATCCTTTGCTTCAGAAGACTCTTTACAGCCGTATTCATAAGCATTTTCCTTCCGAAATTGGAACCAACAGAGTTTTTGGAACAATACAGGCTTATTGTTTATGTCTGTTTTCCTCATGGTTAGATGGTTATCTGCAAATGCTTTCCAATCGGAGAAATCATTAGTCTGAATATCATGCACTTTATAGGGTTTGTCTCCCTTTTTTCTTCCACATCTTGCAATAACTTTCCAATCACCTGCTTTGCCAACTCTTTTAAACTCAGTGCCAATAGCGGAGTGCATGAAATCGCACTCCATCTAACTGCGAGTCTAACTGTGACCAGGCGTTTAAAACTTAATATTAATGATTTTTAAATTTTCAATTACTTGCACTGCATACAATATGCACATTGCAATCACATACTTGTTTAAGTTTTGTCCTCCACAGCGATCACTAAAACACCTAACTTCTTCTATGGAATTTGGAAGGGATTGAAAGTAACGAAACAAAAGGCTAGCTATTTCAGAAGTACCTCTACCCCATTGGCCTTCATTCTAAATGATACAATCGCCCTCTTTGGAAATAACATCGTAAACTATGAAATTGTAAGTAGCTAATCACCGTTTATAAAACAACGCATTATTGGTGGGGTCACTAGGACAAAGCAAAACTAGCTGCGAGTCAAAATTGCAACTGACAATTTTATTGTTAGTAGCAGCAACTTCCTTGTCCAAATTTTTTTCTCCTCTACATCCATCTTTTAATTTTTGGTGTTCTTTATAATCTTTCTTCATCTGTTCTGTTGGATTAGTTGCGCTATTAAAAGCCATGCAAACTCGACACTGGTCTCTTCTTGGCCTGTGGAATCTTAGATAAATTTATCTTTAAAAATATTCCTGTAGGTGGATAATTTCGCCGTTGCTTTTCCATGTTCTCGACACCACTGGACAAACATTCTGTACATAGTTGCTAAATTCGAACAATCTTTTCGTGTAGAGTTGGCATCATTTCACCTCAATCGTTCTCCATCGGATTGAGATCGCGGCTCTTCGAATGAAATTGTGAACTATGCGCACTTTATGTATTGAAGCGGTATCATGTTGGAACAGAAAATATACAACTCCAATGGATTATATTTAATAATAATAATATTATATCATTGCTTCATTGAGGATATTGAATTATAACGCTGAATTTAGTCTTCCATCCATGATCTGACAAACTCCTGGACCCCTAGAACTAATCCAGCCCCAAATATTTATAGAGTCCACACTAATTAGTTTTGTGGGTATATATTTGTTCATAATTATCTTGTAGCAGAAGGCCTATATCCATGATTGGAACACTGAAAAGTATTTTCGTTAGAAAATATATCGATCGATCTCTCACGATTTTTTTTTTTACTCTGGTATTCATGGGCGAATTCCAAACTCCTCTGCTTGTTATTCTCTGTTAAAAATATTTTATTAGCAGCAGAGGAGTTCTCGCGTAACGCATGAAATAATATTCTTGAATATACGGAACCATTTATATCACTGAGAATGCTGATTAGAACTGCCGCGGAAAGTAATAATCCTCTGTGATCATTCCCGTTCCCTTACGCTCGAGAATTAGGACTTTTTTTTATTTTTGTGTTAGGGGAAAGCTCTACCAGCCGCTGTGTGGGGCTCACACCCACTAAAACCCCTGTCACACTTAATAGCACTTAATTGTTTCCCATTTTGGCACCGTGTTTCCACCTTTCCTCAAAATGGGGTGCTGTCCGGATGCGATTGTTGGTCATTCGCACCCTAGGCATGTCATTGTTGTCTGTTCATTTGTTTTTTCTGTCTCTCCTTCATTATCTCCCTCATATACATGGTTGCCTCGTCCCATCCCTTCTTACTTTGTAGCATTATGTCAGTCAGGTTATTTGTATTTATATGTGTGTCAAGTTTCTGTTCAAGGTCGATTCTTTTTTTTTGCCACCTGGGGCATATGAATAGCGTGTGTTCTGCCGTGTCTATTTCCTCACAGTAAAAGCATTTCCCCGTCTGCCGTTTACCTATTCTTTGCAGGTATCCCGCGTAGCATCCATGGCGGGTGAGGCATTGCGTTGTGTAGTATTCGATATTGCCATATTTTCTGTTTGTCCATTCTTTTACTTATTTTGTGTGTCCATCGCCCCTTTGCTGACTGGTCCCATTCTCTTTGCCATTCTTCAAGTGTCTTGTCTCTTTCTAGCTTCCTGTCTACTTCCTGTATTTCGCCTCTTTCAAATTTCCTCTGTCTCTTTTGCCAGCAGGTGTATTGGGATTAGTCCCGCAACAACTAGGCTGGCATCTGTTGAAATGGTGGGATATTCTGAACTTACTCTCAGCGCCATAGTTCGTTGTGTAGCTGGTATTTTCTTCTTACATAATTCGTGTCTAAGTGCTTCTGCCTATATTGGTGCCCCATATAGGATCACTACTGATTGTGCTGCCATAGCTAGTATCTTTCGTTTTTGTGAAGTTGGGCCCTTAATATTTGGGAGTATAGCGCCTAGAGCTTTTGTTATCTTGCAAGCTTTTTGACAAACCGTTTGGATGTGTTTGCCCATTGATATCTAACGTTATGCCTAGGTATTTTACAGTGCTCTCTGGTCTGATCTTTGTCTCTTCTATCGTAATATGTATCCCCTGGGTCTTGATCTAATAGTTCAGGAGTATAGCCTTTGTTTTTTCAGGGGCCATCGTCAGTTTGTTACTCTTCATCCATAATTGGACAGCATGGAGTGACTCGTTTGCTTTAAGTGTCATCGCACTAGAAGTTTCTTCCGTTACCAGGCTAGCCAGATCGTCAGCATAGCAGATAAGATTCACACCGTTTGGTACTTTTAGTTCCATTAGGTCATCATATTGGGTGGGCCCTAGTACTGAGCCCTGTGGTACTCCTCCTATTTTTTCTCTTATTTCGGGTGTTATTTGTATTTATCTTTGACTGAAGTACTATTACTATATTTACCAGGTATTGGCTGACGTTTCTCTGTTTTAGCTTAGTGATAATATAATCAGCTCCCATGATGCCGTGTTAAAGGCGTTTTGGACATCTATCAATATTAGGGCGTGCCACTTTCCTATCTTTTCTCTTACTTTGCTCTTAATGAGATTGACTGCACTTATCATTGTTATCCCCTTTGTAAAACCGAACTGTCTCGGGTTAAACCCTCCCCTGTCTTGGATTTCATCCACTAGTCTTTTGTTTTTTAGATTTTCGTAGGTTTTGGCAACTACGTCAATTAGGCATAGCGGTCTGAATTTTCTTGGTTCCGTTGCATTTTTTGGGCTTTTTCTATTAGTATGAGCTTGCTGCGTTTCCATTCTTGGGGGAATGTGTTTTTACTAAGCAAATCGTTGAAGAGGTCTGTAAAGTATTGCGCGTTATCTTTTATCGTAGCTTTTAGCTACTTCCGGTGGTATGCCATCTGGTCCTGGTGCTTTTTTGTTTTTAATTTTCTGTGCTGCCTCTGTAATCTCCCTATTGGTAAAAATATCATAATTTCTGTCACAGTTCGTTATGTGTCTGTTCAAACTTGTTTCGGTGGGTTCAATAAACAGTTCTTTGTATGTCTCTACTTTTTATTCCGTTATGAGTATGGTCCTAGGTGTTGGTACACTTAATCTTGCCTTCACGATCTTGTATCCATGCCTAAAGATGTCGTCGTCTAGGCTTTCACACAGTTTATCCCATTGTTTTTTTCTCATTTATTATAAGTTTTTTTAATTTTCTTTTCTCTTCCTTATACTCTTTCGCCTTTCTGTTTCTGACTTCCTCATTTTTTTGGCGTTGGAAGCTTCTTTTATTCCTGACGTCTGCTATTTGGTTTTGTATGTCTTTTGTCCACCAATAGGGGAGTTTATAATATTCGTCGCATTTAACTCTGGGGGTGCTCTGTCTGTATGCCGTTTGAATCGTTTTTCTGTATTCTTCGATATTGTGCTTGTGTTTTCTTTCCTTTATGTTCCTTTTAAATATTCTGTTAAGTTTTTCCATGTCCGTGATCCCGTATCTGTATCTTGTTTTTGGGTTACTCATTCTGCCATGGTATTCCATGAGTGATTCTTCCTCTAGCATGGTCCATATAGGTTTTGTCTTAATTGTGAGATTGCAGCATATTGTTAAGTCAATAAACGAGCTGCCAGTAGTTCTTTTCAGTGTTGGTGTCTTTCAGTCATTTAGGACGTACAGATCTCTAGCGCTTATTAAGTCCATTAGAGGTTCCTCTTTTATTTGTTGTGTTTCCGCCCCAGTATGTATTTTTAGCGTTGAAATCTCCAGTTATTATTATTATTTCCTTTGGCATTAGCTTCAAATCTTCTTGTACATCGTCTAAACATCGGTCGTAAAGGCATCATCTCGCGCGGTTTGGACTTATATATACGCTATATAATATGTACTCAGGGGTTTCCACGCAGACAAATCATTCTCTGGTACGGTATTCTACCACTGGGTATCTTCGGCTAAAGTTTAATATTGAGGCCGTTTGGGATTTATTACTGTATACTTTTTTTTTGTTTTTGTATCTTGTCTTGTTCGGTTCGCTTATTACTATAAAGTCGCACTTTCTTTCCGCTGCTAGTGTCTCAGCTAGGTCATGGATAGTGTGGCTTCTACTAACGTTTATCTGTAGTATACCAATCCCCCTAGACTCTGCGACTGCTTTACTATTTGTTTGTGGTATAGTCATTTGTCTGTTAGTTTGTTTTGTCTTGTTCTGTGTTTTTGTACGATTCATTTTGGTAGCCATGTTTATTTTTTTAGCGTTGGTGGGGTTTGTTGCTATCCCCTCTTGTTCTGTCTCTTCGCTCGCCCACAAGTTTCCTATATACATATATACAGGGCACTTCATTTGGTCGCCCCTGTGCCCCTCTGTTTCACAATTTGTACAGAATTATTTTTCCTCGGTGCATTGTCTGGCTATGTGTCCCTGCTTTCCACATCGGTGGTAAGCGTTTGCCTTTTCTGTTTTCTTGCAGTCCTGTCCTGTGTGCCCGAATTTCTTGCATCTGAAGCATCTCTGTATGACTATCCTTTCGCTTATGAAGCAGCTTAGCCATCCTATTTTTATTCTATTTGTGGCTTTTAGCTTCTCTGCAGAATTAGGACTGTATTAGCTGAACCTGGAAAATTGGTCTCGTCTTTGGCTTTTAAAGCGGCTTCAATAGGGACGATTTCTCAAAAATGTCACAACTCCCTATTTTCATCGTCGGTAGGAATTTTAGGTCGACCAGAAATGATGATGATGATGCTGTTCGTTTTTTTGTTTGGGCAACACTGCATTTTGGTTAACTGCCCACACAACACAATCATGTTTTAGCTTTGCTTCAACTTCGCCTTTTGTAATTTTCTTTTTCTTTAATTACAATAAAGACGTATGTAATTATTATTATAATTATTTTTAAATATTCTATATTAGCTTCTCCGAAAGATTTTAAATATTCCATAAATATTTCAAAACATTTATGATATATTGATGAAATC
This sequence comes from Polydrusus tereticollis, assembly GCA_963920685.1. Classification (NCBI taxonomy): domain Eukaryota; kingdom Metazoa; phylum Arthropoda; class Insecta; order Coleoptera; family Curculionidae; genus Polydrusus; species Polydrusus tereticollis. The sequence continues at coordinate 113,786,250 of OY987327.1, read as the reverse complement.
TTTCAGAAACCCAAAAATGTCCTATAAAAGTAATATTTTATTTTATGTTTCTGAAACATTAAATAATTGCATTTCTAAAATATTTCAAATTAGAGGCAAATACTGTTCAGAAATATTAAAAAAAAATCTTGTAATTTATTAAAAAAAACATAAACTATTATTAAGTAATAAATATGAATATACAAAATAGGATGCTTATTTATTTCTGAAATACGTCTTTCCATGGGGCCCTGAAAGTAGAGATTTAAAAATTATTGATTTTAATATGAATCATAATACTATTGTGTGGGTATAAAGGTGCATTTATAAAACTTTTCGTCACCGCTCCCGCTCGTCGAAACCGTTCTCGTCGCAACTTAACCTAAAGGGGAAAAATCACAGACCTTAAAAATATAGAAACGCTCTCGATCGCAGTTCCAACATGACCAATTTTAATCTCGCTGACCTTGTGCTGTTCGTCGTTGGTATATCAATGCTTGATACATAAACACTAAATTCTATTATAAAGACAGGAAAGTTTTGCCAAAATTTGTTATCAACGTTATATAGATATTCAAAGTTGTTATACAATTCACGGGACAAACGAAATTTGCACTGCGACAGCCACAGTTTAACAATTTTTTGTACCCCTAGTTCTGTTTCGCAGGGAGATGACGCCTTACTACATATTTTATTATTCTATAATTGTTACTGTTTTTGTAATTTAAAAATTTTTCATTCTTCTTCTGTCCCTTTACTGTTCAATATTCTAATTCACACCAGTCACAACTCAAGTTTAATAAATATACTAAATAGAGACTTACGTCAGTTTTATTATCCATACTATAATTGTTTGGTAGTAGCACAGTTCACCAACAAGTAACAATGCCTAATAATAATTATTGTTAATTAAACATTATACACCAGCAAAACATAAAATAAGATAGGAACCCGCGTGAGGTGAACAGGTTGGTTTTTCTTCATCTGGTCTGTCAAGTGTCACAGGCAGGAGGCAGGGTGTGTCAACTGTCATTTTTGGTGTAATGATCAAAGAGGATAGGACAATTAAAGTAATGATTCTGAAATATTTCAGAAATATTAATATGAAAGGTTATGTTTTTGAGACATTGACATATATCTGAGATATTTCTGAAACGAAGTGTGCTGTTTGGGACCTACCTCATTGCAACCAAAGTAAAGTTGATTTGATTGCAATGACATAAATAATTAGTCCAAACTGACAACTTTAATTTTATATTACCTGTTTCTGTATGAGGCGCGACAGAAACTAATTCGTTATAGTAAAGAAGAATAAAGTAAATTTTGTCCTAGTTTTTTTTCGGCACGATGGTACATACTGATTCCAGGGCAATAGTATTAAAATTATTAGTTACCAAAATATAATTCAACTTTTATTTAACAGCAAATAAAAAAATAAAAACTTCAAAATATCTTGATTTGTAAAAATATAAATTATTTATTTTAATAAATGAAGTTAATTTTATCAAGTAATTTTGACAGTCATTCCAGGGTTGTTTATATAACTTTAACCCCAAGTACGAAAATATTGGGCGCGTTTGCTAAACAAAGATGCTTACTTTCAGCCGATTTGCAAAACGGTCATGCGACTGCGAGCTGCTGCATAAGTAGCAGACTCAGCGCTTTTTTGATAATTATAAGCTGCTGACGTTCGATGACGCGCCCATTATTTTGTTTTGCATCAAACAAATTATAGCCAATTATTCCTGCTTATACCTACTAGCTGGTGCACCGCCAGACTGGCCATTGGCTCCCTTATTAATTACATATACATCAAAATTGTATAAGACTTTTTTGATGATGAACTCGCGCACCAAATTTTATTATTCTGCAATTAATCAATTTAAAGTTATTTCTTTTATATAAGATCCACACGAAAAGAGCTTAACCCATTGTAGCCTGTTTGCGTTATGTAATATACTATATTATTATCGTACTGAGTGATGTAATGAAGTCAGAGTCGTAGCTAGGAACTATGGCGCCCAGGGCAAGCTCCATAATTTTGCGACCACCCCCCCCCCCCCCCCTTAATGAAGTCCTATATTTTTGATTAAAAGAAAGAATCTACCCGACCTACTAATGGCAGACGTTATTTTTGCTAAAATAAATGCTTCTTTTAAACTGAGCCCTTTAAGAAATTTTATATTCGCAATTAAGAATTTAGCTACCATGTACTTTACAGGAATTTAAAGACACCATTTTTAGATTCAATGTATATGCTAACCAGTGGCGGATCCAGAAATGACTTCTGGAGAAGGTCAAATAGCGCCGCAGACGAAAAATTTTAGAGCGCAACGCCCAAATTTCGTTTTTGTCCACTATTCTAATATTTACATTGAACAAGTGTATAACAATTATTTATTTGATTTCATATCCAGTTTTTTTATTTTCTATGCAAAAGATTAGTCAAAGGCAAGATATCTTAAAAAAACCGCGGAAATTTTAAACACGATTATGATATTCTCTAGTTTCAGCACTTTTTCTGATATGTTGTAGTAAGTTGGATTGAATAATCATATTATTATTATGGATAAATAGAAGAAATCATTCATAAACTGCTGGCCAATTGCCTTCGAGCAAAAAAAATGTCGAATAAATTTAGAAGTTAATATTTTCTGAACCAGATGATATCGACATCCGGTTTTTAATGGTTGATAGACTTGTCTCTTAGAAAAGAATTGCCAATGTTGGATTTTCTTAAACTGCCAAAAAAATGTATATACAGGGTTTTAAAGAAGACGATGTTTTTTGCTCCAATTTCTATAGCATGTATCTTTCACAATCATATTTTTAAATTCTATCACTGTACGTCAATTGAATCACTGGTTCAAAGCAAAGAAAGTAATTTGTTCAATTTTTGATATCTGCTATATTCTAAGAGATACCGATTTTTAGAAAAACCTTGCTTTTTTCAACTTTTTGGTAGCTAGATCCCACTGTACGTTATATCGTGCAAACTTTGCAAGTGATTATTATACCTTATGAAAAGCTTGTTTATGTTCAGTAACAACAATTGTACCTAAATGTTGTGATGTGCAGTGGCGTACTTCTAATCACTTATATGCCTATGTTTTATGAGTATCTCACAACTTTTCAGGATTGTTTTGTATTGAAAAGTTCTCGCCCCTAGATTAGGCAAGTTCTTTCCTTATTTTTTAGTTTTTCATATCACACCTACAGGTATAGTATACAGTGTGTCTACAAAATTTAAAAAAATATAATTTTTTAATTTAATTTTTGGAAAAAATGTTTTTACTAATTTCTAACTTTCTAACACAGCACTACTCCTAAAATTAAAATTAACAATTATTATTGTTGTTGCTGAACATAAACAAGCTTTTTATAAGGTATAATAATCACTTGCAAAGTTTGTACGATGCAAAGCGCAGTGGAATCTAGCTACCAAAAAAATTAAGAAAAGCAAGGTTTTTCAAAAAAATCGGTATCTCTTAAAATATAGCAGATACAAAAAATTTGACAAATTACTTTCTTTGCTATAAACCAGTGATTCAATTGACGCACAGTGATAACATATAAAAATATTATTGTGAAAGTTATATGCTATTGAAATCGGAGCAAAAATCATCGTCTTCTTTAACACCATGTATATTAAACTTTCTGTCAGTTTAAGAAAATCCAACATTGGCAATTGTTTTCTAAGGGATAAATCTATCAACCATTAAAAGATGACCCCCCCTGGATCCGCCATTGACGCTAACGGTAAAAAGCACCAAACATTTATTTTTTTTTTAATCAGTGGGTTATTTGTTGTTATATTTGACGTACGTAGTTCAAGAGTCAAGCGGCGTGATTTATCAGCCTGCGATTTCGCGCCCCCGAGGCTTGCGCCCCTGGCGTGGGCCCCGGTTGCCCTTCCCTAGCTACGCTACTGAATGAAGTCAGTACTTTTGGTGTAAGGTCACTTTCATAATATGAAAATCATTTTGAATACATAAAAAAACCAAAATTCTGGAAAAACTTCAGCATATAAGCATTAGGAGAATTACACACGAACTATTTAGCTCTTATCGGAGTGGACGCTCACAAGCAGTTAAAATACATAAAAATACTAGTCAAAAAGTACCGGTTGAGTGTGACGTGTTCCCCAGGGGTCGGTGCTCGGTTCGATCCTCTTTCTAATTATGTAAACTCGTTAACAGAAGTAACCACAGAGGGTAGAGTTATTTACTTTGCCGATGACACTGCCTTATTGATACGAGATCGGACCTAGCAGGGTGCGTTTGACAAATGTGAAGGAGCCCTATCCAGGGTTAAGCATTGGCTCGCCTCCAACCTAACACTAAACACTGATAAAACATATTTTCTCACATTTTTAATGATTTCCAGATGTTCACCTAAAAAAAGGAAGTTTAACAATACATAAGTTTGACTGCCAAATGAGTATGCAATGTGACTTTGCAGTAAAAACATTAAAAAAAGACAATATGAGATATTTAGGAATATTTTTTGACCAATTATTTACATGGCATAGTCATGTTGAGTACATAAACAAAAAACTTAAAAGGGTATTGTATAAATTCTATGAACTGAGACAAGTTGCATCATATCAATTGCTTAAAATGTTTTATCAATCCCTTGTTGAGCATATGAGATCACTGCTTGGGGGGCCTCATGTAACACTGTTTTAAATCCACTAAGTATAACTCAAAAATATATTACAAAAATTATGCTATTTAAAAACAGGACTTATCCATCAAATTTACTGTTCAGTAAAGCCAAATTATTAAACTTAAGACAATTATACATAAAAAAAAAACTCCTAAGTTTTGGTTATAGAAATAAAAGATTTGCCAACGTTATCGATCACCACAAAATAGGGACAAGGTCAAATATAAACAATAACTTAAACCTTCCTAGCACTTTGTTTACTGCTACACAAAGGCATATTTCTTATATGTATCCTAAAATATTTAATATGCTTCCTAACTAACTAAAAAGAACTCAATCTTTTAACATTCAAAATGTTTATATTATCGCACGGGCACGTTAGTATGGGTGCGGAATTCAACGAAATTCTTGTGTTGCATTTGTCCCATACGTCACACAGTCCAACGACAACGAATTAAAATGATCCACTAGCGGAACTACGCGAACCGCCGCACAATGGTCGATTTTGCTGATTTACGAGGACACTGGGTCAAAGTCACAGCAAAGTCTTATTCCATAAATCAATTATTTCTATCCATTTCTTAAGTCTATAAAAGTTCTTTATTTTAAAACCACCAACAGTTTTTTGTGTAGTACATAAAATGATTGATAAGAAGATAGTCCCAGTTATCGGTATTAAAAATATCAATTTAGTGCGAATTTTTCATCGATGTGTGCTTGTGATTTTTGCGTGGTTCGGAAAAGTTTATATTATTGTTATATTTCGGTATAATTTAGACATGGCTGCAGATTCCTTGGGTAAATTTTATTTTAGTTTTTTTAATGAGTTAGTTCGAAATGAATATTTTTTTGTATAGTAATGCATTTTTTACTTTTTCAAACTTCTGTGGGATGTAAAAAAAAGTCCCCTTTCGAACGGGCCAAATTAAATTTTATTTTACAATTAATTAACAATTGTAGTCCCAATGTGCGGGGATGTGCGAAACATATTTTTTTTTTGTTTTTTGGTTTTAGTGGGTATACCAGTCACCAGAATGGAACTATTTGAGTTTCTCTGCGTGAGTTCGATGATTACAAGCGCAAATACCAAAGAGGCAAGACAGAAAATGGTAGATTACATAAAAAAGCGAAGTTCACATGTTGATGAGTTGGAGGTAATCAATAAAATTTCTTTGTCTTCTTGTAAAATTGTAAATCGCTGGAGAAACAGTGGAAGAAATAAAAATCAGTTTCTCAAAAAACTCGTTATTTGGCTAAAGAATTTTGTGTACAGATTTAAAACTGCAGGTACTTTTAAAAAGTATTCGGAAACTCCTAATCCTAAGCAATTTAAAACTGTAAAGGACTTTAAGAATGTCAGCGAAAGAACCAAAAGAAGGCAGACGAAAACCTTGGTTAAAAACTATAGCCCTCACGCACTTGCGTTTGCTGCGCAATCAAGTTTAACCAAAGAAGGAAAAAGAAATGTTGTTTTTGTGATTAAGGAAGCAACTTTTTCAACAGCACAAGAAATAAAATTAATTAAGGATATTGATTATTCTGCAAACATTTCTTTACCTTATTCCGCAGAAGACGCTTTAGCTTTAATAGTCGAAATAAAGCTAAGCAAATCGCAATACATTAAGCTAAGAGAGGGTGCTAAAAGACGAAATTGCGATATTTTCCCTTCTTACGATTCAGTTCTTCGAGCCAAAAAAGAGTGCTATCAAATCCCTATCACTGAATCTATGGCCGGAGTAAAATTACAAAGTCTCTTAGATCATACAAGCAAGCGTTTGATGAAGTGTTGGAGCAAGTTTTGGAGGATGAAGCTTCTGATTTTTAAACGGTTTACAAATGGGGGTTTGATGGTAGCTCCAACCAATCCACATATAAGCAAGTGTTTCAAAATGACCCTAATTTAACTGATTCAGATTTGTTACTGACATCTATTGTACCATTGAGAATGACATGTAATACAAATTCGGGTGTGAAGGTTATTTGGCAAAATCCCCGATCTTCTACACGTTTTTGTATACCGATCAAGTTTCAGTTCATTAAGGAAACATATGATGTTATTAAAAAAGAAAGTGAGCGCATAGAATGTCAGATTAAGAACTTGGTTCCAACATCTTGCACAATTATGGGAAAAGATATCGAGATAAGTCATATTCTGTAAAAAACAATGCTGGATGGTAAGATCGCAAATACTCTGGCAGAAAATTCTTCGAGTCAAATTTGTTATATCTGCAAGGCAACACCCAAACATATGAACGACATAGAAAATATTCTCAATAGACCCTGCAATACGGGCACGTTTCAGTATGGTCTGTCTGTCCTCCATGCATGCGAATATAAGATTTTTTGAGTGTATTTTGCATGTTTCATATCGTCTAAAAAACCAAAAATGGCGTGTTTAAGGGCCTGAGAACAAAAAAATTTTACATGAAACAAAAAGAAATATTATCTCTAAATTTCGCCAAGAGACTGGGCTTCTTATAGACGTTGTTAAGCAGGGTTCGGGCAATACTAATGGTGTCAACACAGCAAGACGTTTCTTCAAGGAGTCGATAAAGACCTTATCTTTAGGTTTGTTGTACCATCAACAACTCAAAGTAAAGAATCTCTTGAGGACTCTGAAGATGATTATGAATCAAAAGTTGATAATTTTCAAAAATATTTATAGTTAGAAAAATTGTAATCTTTTTAGTTTATTTCTATTTTGATATATTTCGTTTATAAACAGTTAAAAATAATAGTAATCAATTCATATTATTCTAAATTAAGCATATCTTATGTATAAAGTGTCAAAATAGCGTAATTCTGCTATTTTTCTAATAGATTTTTGATGTCCCCCTAAATCATCAAAATCGACCACTGTGCGCCGCCGAGCCGGTGGCCCGATGATGACGGGGTAGGGAGAAGAGGACGGGATCAGACCAAGTCGAGAGTTAGAGGCGCGTTAGAGTTTATAACCTTTATTTTACTATTTTTTATATTATGAATCAATAAAACTTATATCAACTACCTAAATATTACATTCAAATCTATGAGTTTTCGCAGATTTCAAATCTCACAATAGTCACAAGCGTTGCACTCTGCTTCGGCATTTTCAATGTCCTCCCGGTTGCATCTTTGTAAAGGACTGTAAATTTTAATAAAGTAAAAAACAAAATCCATATTTGGATAACTCAAAATTTTGAGGATAATTGTAATACCGTTTCTTGTTTTTAAAACAATACAATCCAGAAAAACATCTTCTTTAAAGATAAATATTGTTGCTATAAATGGACACTAAATGCATTAACTTGTTGCATACGTTCTCCTCTAATATTAATAGCATATATTGCCGTATATATAAAAGTAAAATATATGTAAGCCTGTCTAAAACTTTATCTACGAAAAAAAACTATAACAAAAAGAAAATAAAAAATATTTAATGCATTGTATACATTTATCTTTTAATAATCTGACTAAAAATCCTTCGCCATTTTAGATATCTGTTCTTATTGTTTTTGGTTTTTGTCTTTTATTTTAATGTGAATGTATCTAGTCTAAATGTATGATGAATTTGTTATATTTTTCATTTGTAATTAAAAATAGAAATATTTTAGATAACAAAGGTGAACACGTACACAGATCTTGCAAGATCCATTGTGCCCTTGAACTTTGCTTTAGTTCGCAATATTACTGTTTTATTTGACAAATAAATACATTTTGATTAGGAGTTGGGATTGAAGCTACAAAGCTTTTTCACTTAAATCTCCGAGGGCCTATATCGAAAACGAATGGATATATTTTGATTTCAGTTTCAAACTATCAAATACAATCAACCAGTTGTAGGACTTAACAAGGCGTCCTGGGGTCTACATGCAATATTCATCTGATATTTCTGAATAAAAACTAGTCCCGGACTGCTGGTTGGAACAAGCCTTATTTATATACTTTTGCGAGACATAGGCCGAGAATAGCCACCATAGGACATAGGTCCTATTGAAATTAATAGAAATTAGGTTTTACAGTTTTTTACAATCTTGCAAACGAGTGAAATAATCGACAAATGACAAAAGTCTTAAAATCTAAAGGACTTTCACTTTCAAATGTACTTACCTAGTAAATACTTTCGAAGTCCCTGCAATCGATTTATATTTTTAAAGCGTCCAGAGGTCGCATTAATGTTATCTTTAAAAATTGCAATGTGTTCCTACCTATAACGAATGTCTTTAAGAAATCAAAATATAATATTCATTCGTTTTCGAGATATAAGTATAGGCCCTTGAAGTTTTAAGTGAAAACCTCTATACACTAAATAGTCGTATAATTATGTCCTATCCTGATAAAGCGGGACAAAAAGCGTCCCGGTAGTTCGTTGCCGCGGGACATTGGATACTAAAAGCGGGCAATCTCGCTTAAAGTTGGACATTTGGTAACCCTGGTTACGATATGCAGAATGAATTATTAAAAAAATTGTGTATTATGGATTAGAAAAAAACTTTTGTTTTTTAAACATTTTACTTAAAATGATAAAACAAAATTGCACATATGTGATAACACGATAATCCGGAGCTTTAGTATAAAGTACAATATAGATTTGCATTATTTCACCTTATCACATTGTTATAATCATTCATTTCGGGTTTTTTTTCTAAATGTGACGCATTTTTTACTAGGATTCACAATTCATTTAATCAAGCTCACACCTTTCGAAACTCTGTACTCCAGGAAAAAAACACATAAAATAACGATAATGCAATAAATAACTGAAAAAATCGCTCTTAAACTTCAAAAAATCATAATTCCCAAACAACGAATTTTCGCTAATAGAGGCTGCTACTAAATGTTGTTTATATATAGTAGTAATTATATTGGAGCTTGGATTCGTAATCCGGCAAAGTATTTCAGTTGCATTGTATACTTTGTGATCCCGATTTGATAGTAATTGTTAATCCGTACCTATACGCTATTAATTCTAGACGCCTACTTTATACAAATTAATAAAGAAACTTAAATCAATAATGTGGATCCCCTAACATCTTATCATCCGAAATATTATACAATTATAGGAAACGTCTTTTTTATTTTATCTAATATAACGATGAGATCGTTGTTAGGTTATTGAAAATCATTAATTTGAAGGACGCTGTATGCCTATATATTATTGCCTACTATGCATCCCTTGGGACATTCTCCTCCGAAGTCTTGCAGGAGTGCTGAGACAAAATTCTTGCTCATGTACAAAGTAACGACGCAGACACTGAATATGATGCTGACAGACGATCTGGTTCCTTCGAATCAATTGCGGAGAGACAACAAATGTTTCTGATATGCTCAATGTTCTCACTCAGCAAAATCTCACCAACGTGGAAATACGTCTGGCTTGAAAATGATAGATTTGTTACCATTTGAAGACGACGGTAACAATGACGATCCAGAGTTAAATACAAACAAGTGAAACAAGACTGTTAGGAAGAAGAAGGCATGTAGTAAACAATGAAGACTAGGCAGTAACAAGTTTCAATACATATATAGATTCGGCGGAATATCTCGCTACATGATGTTCAGGTTAGTTTTTCTTTTCTATTTTTATTTTTATATATTTTTTCCTATAAATAAGTTGCTATTTTCAACACGTTTTTGATTTTATTACCACCGTTCTTCAAATTTTAATGAAGATAGTTCTTGTCGAAAAACGCTCAGAGCTGCAAATTCGATCCTGTCAGAAATTAAAAAAAATATTAGAAACTCATTTTGACAAAACGGACATAGCTTTAAGAGGCGTTATGAACATTGTATAATCCCATATCATTTGTTGGCATACCTTCTTGCTCAACAAAAACGCAGCAAACACTTAACAGAGAGTGAAAAAAATGTTGCTTTAAAAGCTGTTAAATAATTAGATCCAAATAGTGGTTTACTACCACTCATAGTCAAGTTATTATTTAGATATTAAGATATTATGTTTCATGATGATATTCTTTAGAATGTAAAACCCATAGATTGGTGGCAGTCGCAACAAAATATACCCATTATTCAAAAAGAGTTCTTCATAATTTAGACAATTACTTTGTGCTGCTGCTTCTTCCGCATCAGTCGAGAGAATTTTCTCGACATTTGGTTTAGTCCATTCCAAACTCAGAAATCGATTAGGAACGGAAAAGCTGCAAAATTAGTTTTTTTTGTACAAGCACTACAATTTTATTAACTAAAATAAGCATTATTTAGATACAGTGGTTTTATTTTTTTGATATAATTAACCATTAATTAAAACTGAAAGTTTTTATTTTCTCTTAATTAAAAGTTATCAGAAATTTTGATTTTAATCATTATTTAAATTGAAAAAAATCAAGTGATTTAAACCAATTGATGTAAATCCTTTCAATCCTGATATAAACTAAATGTTTTCTAAGTATTGAAAATATAGTATTGTGTATTACATATTTCCCTTTCCAATAAACAAACTGTTCCGCTCAAAGACATTATTTCCGCTTCAGTAATCCGAATTACTTATCCGGATCACCGAAGTTTTAAAATAGTGCGTATTGTTAAGGTCGCACTGTATGTACTTACCTACTTTTTTTTCTTGGAATATTTTTAGAGTTATAATTTATTAACGCCCTATACGTACAGGGTTATCCAACCAAGACTAGACAAGGCGATTTTTTGACTTTTCCTGTACTTTTATAAAAAAACTGAAATAGCCATCTTAAGTCATTTTCTCCCGCGAATTCGAATATCTTCAGCAAAAAACAATTGAACATCAAACAAAAGTACTAGGGGTCACTTTGATATTTTTTTAAATGAGATGCCGTATTTTTAATGAGCTTATCCGATTTCTCATATAAATTTTGATCTAAAATGTTGGATTTTTAATTCAAAAACGCCTTTTTTCTTCAGTTTTAAATTCGGAAAAGGTTAAAAATAAAAAAAAAAAAAAAATAAATAAATTAAATATCCAACATTTTAGATCAAAATTTATATGAGAAATCGGATAAGCTCAATAAAAATACGGCATCCCATTTAAAAAAATATCAAAGTGACCCCCAGTACTTTTGTTTGATGTTCAATTGTTTTTTGCTGAAGATATTCGAATTCGCGGGAGAAAATGACTTAAGATGGCTATTTCAGTTTTTTTATAAAAGTACAGGAAAAGTCAAAAAATCGCCTTGTCTAGTCTTGGTTGGATAACCCTGTACATCCAATTTCAGATCTTTATAATTATGATAAACTCATTTTCTCGACAAGCATAGTTTTTCTTGTTATAAAGAATGACTTTTCGTCGTAAAATCAATAATAAAGTATTATTTCCTCTTGCAACTCTAATCGTGGGCACACTGCATGTATTAAGCAAATGAAGGGTTTATACAAAAGTACATATAAATGTAGTTTGGGTTTAAAAAAATAAAAAAACTAGCATTGATATAGTGAAGAAAGAAGAATGTATCTTTTTTCACCCTTTGCATAGATACTGGATATTTCTTTTACTTTGCTTTTTAAAGAACCTACACTCTGGACCAAGGACACTGCACTATGAAAAATATATTGTACTATAGGCTACCCAGGGTTGGATTTACAGTGCTCTAGGTCTCACGCCAATATGCTATTAATTGGCTTGTCCTCTTTGGGACTTATGAATCCCACTTCCAGAACAGTTCTTTTAATCACTGCTGAAGTACTTATTTAAAAGTTTAGTATGACTTGCGTGAATGGCTTTAAAAGGACAAATATCATTGAAAAAAGACAGAAGGACAGGTGGTAAACATAGGTACTTCAGCATTTTTTTTCTAAAATTTAATCAGGGCGTTTAAAGCAATGGATCCCTAGGTTAGGCGACTAGCTTGCTGAATTGTTAGATTAAACTATGGGGTCAAAGAGCTGTTTTTGTCTAATCATATGATTGGATTTGTTTTTAATTTTAAATTTGTCCCTAAGCGCGGCTAAGATACTTATAAAATAATTAATATAATACAACCAAAACTACAAAAAAAAAGGGGTGTGACATGATATATGGATAGGGGAGGAAGTAAGGCCAAAGTATTGTACCAGTACCAAATTTACACATTTCTTTAGGACTTGCCCACACTTTCTGTATAAGAATCCTTTTGTGATGTCAGTTTTCAAATTATTTTTAGTAAAAAATAAAAAAAGAAGTATTTACCATTTTATATTAAAAATAGAAGTAAATTAATTGATTATGACAGAGGCAATAAAAAGTATAACTCAATAGATATAATACAAAACATAGCAAACTACCATCCAAACACATATTCCATTGCTTTACTGACAATTCCTGTAGATTTCTGTGGTACACTTGGTGAAGAAAGGACATTACTAGATGAATGTGGGGAGATAAATGAGTGTCTTAAAGATCTTGCACGATTTGGTGATGTTATTACGCAAGTGTTTTCCTTATTTTCCTTACTGTAATGTAACTGAACACCAATCATAATGTTGTTATTAATACACTTTCCATTAGAAGACAGAGCCCTTGCTACTTCACTAAAATTGTTAAACTTAACATGAACCCAATTTCCTTGGGGTGGAATTCTTTTATCAACTATTACACCACAATTAGAAAGTTGAGACAGTACTAAATTTAATACACTTGGGGGAAACCCAAATACAGTGACCCAATGGGAATCAATTTTTTCTATCCGTGTGGAACTAAAATTTCTACTGGAATTAAATGTTTCCTCGGGGTGTATTCTGGATATGCTTTCATTAAAAGCTGATGCTTCATTAAAATTAGCTATTGTGCTACTGGAAATCGGACTGGTCGTTTTTTTAGCGGCGTCAATACTATCAAACAAACCTGTTTTAGGAGGGCCGGCCTTTTCATTTACTGGTACAAAGGGCATTGGAGTGGCTGGACTTTCAGCTAGGGATTGGTTAAATAGTTTTTGTCGTAAACTTCGCGACTCATTTATGTTTGAACTATTTTTGAAGCTCCCCGAGGTTCTATTTCTTCCAGGTGAAATGCTTGGATTTGGGGTTGAGGGCGGAATATCTCCTATTAAAAATCCAGGTAGAAAATTTGGGTTTATTCCTGGTGATGATGGACTTGAAGGAGCGCTACCCAAAGTCATTGGTTCCATCTAAAAATTTTATCTTATAAGAGGTGAAGAACGAGAATTGGTGCCGTGTACTTACCGTTGAAATTTAAAAATAAATTTTATTTTTTTTAATGATTGACAATTTCCGATAGTTGGATGGCAAATGACAATTCAATATTTCTATTAATTTTTTTCCCATTTTCCATACGGTCGTAGATAGCCGCTCGACGCACGGAAGACTAAATACCCTTCTACACAAAAAATGGTTTAGTTCATAAAGTCACGAGAATGTGTATCATTTAGCTCTGCCGATCGGCGGTTCCGACTAGAGATGGGTAATAACATCGATGTTTAATCTCCAACATCGATGTTTTAGTTTTGATGTTTTTTTGATAATATCAATGTTTATTTTAAGCATCGAAACATCGAAATAAAATCTCAACTCCACCTCCGAATGGTGTAGTATTATGTCTCAAGGCAGTTCTAAAAATGGCGTTACAATGAGTTCTGTCAGTGTCAGCATTCTCATTCGAAATTGTTCGGGGTTTCTCCTGTCGGCCTGCCCTATTTTTAAAATTGACCAGTAAGTCAGGAATCACACTGAGCGACCATGATCGACCGTCCGCGTTTGTGGCGTAGTGGTTAGTGGTGAGTACAGATATTTTATTTTGCTTTATTAGTACCTATTGTGTTTCTTTCAAATTATGAATAATTTTAAAGCCTTAGCGTTTCCAGGAGTTTTTGTAAAGTAAGGAAAAAAATAGGTATCTACTTGATTAGGTACATACTTAACTCGTAAGCACTACTATCAGAATATAGTAACACAAGTACTACTATCGGGTCGCGGGGACCCAAGGAAAAAAAAATCCAAAAACTGTATGCAAAGAAAAAAACTCGGTTTATTGGTTACACAAAGTTTAACCTGAACTTGTTTCTAATAGTTTCTTACATATAAAGCTGGATTTATAAACTCGAAGCCGGCGTCGGCGCTCGCGCTGGCGTGGGCGCTGAAAGTTAAACAAGTGAATCGTAATGAAGCGATTTATAAACTTCGCCGGCGCTGGCGCTGGCTGGCGTTCGACATAAACCATCTTTTTATTGCCAGCGCCGGCGTTCGTAGGAAATCCGTAGCGCCGCGTCATAACCAATGAGATTTTAACATTTCTATCAAGTCATGTTTGGCATCTGCCAAAGTGTCAACGGCCAATTTCGGCCAAAAGTCATTTTAATTTTTGTGTTGATGTCAGCTTGGCATTTCTAGATTATTTGTTTTTGTGGTTCTTACATTGATCTCGTTTGTGAAAAGAATTGCTCCTAAATACTGTTAAATATGAGTGAAATGGAGACTGAGGCCCTTGGTAAGTACAAACATACTTTAGAGTTAGTTTTATTTGCTAATTTGCATCTGATTTTAGGTGAATCTGAAGTTCTCCAAGGAACAGAAATTGATTTGGGGCTCCTGATAGATACGATACAAAACTATGAGTATTTATACAACGTTAGCAATATATATTACAAAGATGCTAAAAAAAAGAATCTTGCGTGGGAAGAAATTGCAATGATTCTAAATACAACTGGTTAGTAAAAAATTATACCAAAATAGAAAATGCATAAAAATATATAAGTAAAAAAGTTAGCTGCTTTAATTACAATTAGGTATCTGAAGTACTATGTTTACCAATTCGTATATTTTGTTTTTAGTTGAAAAATGCCAAAAGCATTGGAAAGCCCTTCGTGACAAGTTTGTTAAGGGGAAGAAGATAACGTTGGAAAAGGACAAAGGATTCAATACTGTTGACTTATCGTGAACAAATCCATATTGTTGAGCATTAATATAATTCTTCAATAAATCAGAAATATTTTTTGATAATATAATTTCAAACATTTTTGCTATGGACGACAATATATTGTTAGGTCGATAATAATTATTGACGGTTGATTTTTTCCATTTTTAAATATAGGTGTTATGGCTGTATATTAATTAAATAATAAATAAATAAAATAAACAATACCATTTCTTATTATAATATACTCATTACATGAAATAAAGGAACTATCTGATAAATGTTACAAATTAACAAGGACTAAAATATAGAGGAGATGTGCCATATATGGAATATGTTCTTTATATGGAATACCCTAAAATTTCACAAACCAAAAGTGGCAACACCGCAACAGCATTACCAATAATATTCTTCCTGCTAGATGTGACTTATGAGAGTCGTTTATAAACCGCCGAACGTACCTGTCGTTATTTCGGAGTGCGATTTGTTTTTACCCGACATTGTAATTTATTGGAGGTATGTATTTGAAGTTTTGATACACCTAGTTAGAATAAACACGGGAATGTTTGATTGTGTCTTGTATGTTTGTATAACATAAGTTTAAGTTTCTTATATTGCAATTTAAGATTAGCTTCTTGTAAACCCATGAGTTTGGTCAACAAAAAGAAAGATGGCCGGGTACCTTATATGGAACATATCGATGTTTCAATTATGGAATATTCCATATTGCGTACACACCGTTTTTTAAAATTTAGTGAAAAAAAATGCAAAATCTTTATGAAAAGACTATCCAAAAATTAATTATTATGTAACCTTTTTTTACAGAAAAGTACCATGGGTCGTAAAAAATGGAGAAAAGAAGACATGGTTCGTGCAATCGAAGCTGTGCGAAGTCACGAGATGGGATACAAAAAAGCGTCAGATACATTTAATGTTCCACGAACTACATTATTCCGTCTATCAACAAAGCGAGATGCAACACCAGCCCAGGCAGTTGAAACAAAATTAGGAAGATCCGCGGTTTTACCACAGCTGTTAGAGGAGAAATTGGTAGATTATCTGCTTCTGATGGAAAAAAAGTTTTATGGATTAACACGAAGTGATGTCAAAAGGATGGCCTATCAGCTGGTTACATTAAATAAACTACCAAACCCATTTTCCAAAGATAATGAAAGCGCTGGAAGAAAATGGTTGGATTTATTCCTGAGGCGACATAAGGACAGAATTTCTATCAGAAAGCCAACTGGGACATCCATCCATAGAGCCAAAGGCTTCAATAAAGAAAACGTTACCCACTTTTTTAATATTTTGGAGGCAGAATTCGAAAAATACGAATACCCAGCGGATAGAGTATTCAACGTGGATGAGACTGGCCTATCTATTGTTCAGTCCAAAGTACAATATGTTCTTGCACTTAGAGGAACAAAGCAGGTAGGAGCCTTAACATCTGCAGAAAGAGGTTCCTTAGTTACGGCAGTCTTGTGTATGAGTGCGGGAGGATGTTTTGTTCCACCATTTCTAATCTTCCCTAGAAAAAATGCCAATGCTCTATTGGAAAAGGGTGCTCCTCCTGGATCAAAAATTGTTTGTCACTCTAGCGGGTGGATTCAAACCCACATTTTCACTCAGTGGTTCCAACATTTTATTGAAAAGGTGAAACCATCACAAAACGACCCTGTGTTGCTAGTGTTAGACGGACACCATACTCATTGTCGCAATTTAGAAATGATAAACTTGGCAAGGCAGAATTTTGTTCAAATAGTGTGCTTGCCCCCTCATTCTACACACCACATGCAACCATTAGATAAAACGTTGATGGGACCTCTGAAAGCTCATTATAGTGAGGAGTTAAGATTATTTTTAAGATCGAATCAAAGAGCAGTCACACATTTTGACATTGCTGAACTATTTGGAAAGGCTTACCTAAAGGTGCAAACTGGGGCAATTGCCGTTAACGGTTTTAAAAAAACAGGAATATTTCCTCCAAATCGTCATGTTTTCACAGATAGCGATTTCCTTGCTGCAGAACAAGAAAATATCGAGGAACAACAAAATATTGAGGAAGGAGCCACAGCAGGTGAAAATATAACCGACAATAATGAAGAAGCAAGGGACTTTATTGGACCCGAGAATATTTCTCCGGTGCCAACCTTTAAGGCAAAAAAAGGGCCGCAAAGAGGAAGGGCGCCTGGAAAGGCCGCAATTATAACTTCATCTCCATTTAAAGATGACCTAGAAGCTTCAATAAATTCAGTCTCTTCAAAAAAAGCCAAAACAGTGAAGCGTAAAGTGTTAGCGGAATCATCAGATGCCCTAAATCGACCATCCTCTAGTGGCCTTCATCTTCGTCAAGCAAATCCTTCAAAGAAGAAGGCGATCATTCAAGATTCCTCCTCAGAGTCAGAATCCGTTAATTTCAAAGACAATTCTTGTGAGGATGATGACATGGAGGACCTTGGAGTAGACAAACCACAGCAAGATAATGCTACTTGTTTCTATTGTAATGGACAGTTTTTGGAGGATAGAAAAGGAGAGAAGTGGATTGAATGTATTTTCTGCAAAGAGTGGTGTCATATTGACTGTTCGGGATGTGAAACTGATGTTTTCATCTGTGAGTATTGCAAAGACAATTAGTTTGTTTTGACAATATCTACTCATCTCTTGAGTATCGAAACGTTCCGATACCTTATTCCTACTCTAAAAATTGAGAATCTTAATTTGATTTTTTTTTTAAATTATTTTTTTATATTTTTCTTGTTCAAAGTTGAATTATTAATATTTGTTTTGTTAATTATGTTTTTTTAAATAAAAAATGTAGTTTAAAATCGTTTACTTTTTTCTTTTAAATAGCATTACCCGATTCCATATTGGGATCATAGTATATACCATATTAGGATCCTATTCCGCATTAGGTACAAAATTACCCTTTTTTAAAGGTTATTTTTTAAGGCTCCCGATATACGAATTTTCTCATTTTTATAATTAAAACCTGATAACTAAACCACTAAACCATGTGTAAAAAAAATAAACAAAAGTTCTTTTAAGAAACAAAAAAATTACAAGGTAAAAACAAAATGATATTCCATATATGGCACATCTCCTCTACAAATAAAATAGTGCAAAGGGACAATACCCAACACAAGACTGCCTAAAATAACTTATCCTAAAATTACTGTTGGAAAAAAGTACAAATTATGAGAAATATATGAAAAATATAAGAAAAGAGTAGACCAAATTATTTCTCACAGAAAATCACAGAAGCTTGCTTGCACAATTCATACACTTTATTGTAACAGTAAACCTCTATTCATGACTTGCTCCTGCCAAGGTACTTGTTCTTTCTCAGAAACAAGGTACTCTGCCAATCTGTCCCTAATTGCATATCGTTCCCGCTTGAAAATATTGGCTGCCATTCTTTCCACAGGCTGTAAAGGAGTTTCTTCATCCCTCCAACCTCCAGTTTGATCTTCACCATTATCCACATAATTTGGTGAACAATAGTCAGTAGCAACTTCGCTCTGGCAGTAGTTGTGCAACACAACTACTGCTTTAATAATACTATCTACTGTTAGGTATTTTCGATCACTTGAAGAGCCCTAGATAATCGATAATTAAAAATACGTTGGTTTTTGGATAGATTTTATCCTGGGTAAGGTCTCATGATGAACTTTTTTAAAGGCGAAGGCCTCATCTCCTACGAAAAAAAATGGCATTTCTGTATCTGAATTGGGCAGATTTGTTCTTGTCGGAATATTCATGCCTTTATTCTCTAATCGTTGGCCAAAAATACTATTCTTAAATATACCCCCATCACTCCAAGACCCATAGGCCCCTATGTCTACGAGAGTGAATTTATAAGTACTATCACAAGCTGCAAGTAATACCACATTAAAGTTCTTTTTGTAATTAAAGAATAAAGATCCACTATTAGCAGGTGCTTTAACATTTATGTGTTTAAATAATAGTAAAGTTTTCTTCTTGACCTTATGATTTAAATTTTTGTCTTGTTTATTGGGTTTTTAGGTCATTTATAAATAGAAAGAAAAAGAAACAATAAACCGTAATCAAATGGTTTTTCCCATTTTTAATAAATGTACCTACCCTCCCTCATAAAGAATCCCTTCATAAAATCAGTCTTGCATAGTTACCACATAGTTAAACATGTAAAAATAGAAGTGATAGTGCTAAGATTTATATAGAGGTATGTCTACTTTTTAATCCTAAAAATTAGTTAATAATCACATTTTCCTGTAATTGTAGTTCTGAAGATGGTTTAATGTAATATAAACCGAAACGTCAACTTAAACCAAACCTTTATTTATTTATAAATGACCTAAAAACCCAATAAACAAGACAAAAATTTATGTGTTTGCCATCTAAAGCGCCAGTCCGCTTCACTACAGGGATTCTTTAAATAAATAGGGCTTAATGTTTCCCATAGTGCCTCACATGTTTCTCGGATAATTTTATGAACAGTCGTAAGGCAACATGAAAGTTCCATGCTAGGGCTTGCATACTGCTTCCTTGAGACAAATATCTAAAATAAAAAATTATATATATTAGGTATAAATAAACAAAAGAACTGTGGCAGTCTTCTACTGCTAACTGCACTGCGTTTACTAATAAATATACATACTGTAATGTTATTATCACTCTTTCCTCGGGCGATATTCCATTGGATCTCATGCCTCTTTGGATTCGTAGAGAAACAAAGTTTACTAACTTATTAAAGGTAGGAACAGTCATTCGTGTATACTTAAAAAACTGCTGCTTATCCATCGCCTTAATCCTTTGAAAATATTTAAATCCACCTTCACTGCGTCTGGCTCTATTTATGGGTCTCGTTTTGAAGCGACGAGTGCGTTTCCTGAGTAATGCTACATATAAGCATAAAACTACCCCTAAGACACCGAGTAACTTCTTCCTTGCTAAATCCATTTATTTAACTCGTTTTTTTTGTTCTAATAACTGCACTAAAAAAAACACCACCAGTACAAACTAAAATGTCAGAAGTGTCAGATTATGTTTTTATTTGTCATTGTCAATACTGCGAACGCGAACGCCAAGTTTATAAATGCCTACTATGCACGTCTACGACGAACGCTGGCGCCGACGCCAGCGCCGACGCCGGCGAGAGTTTATAAATCCAGCTTATCCACAGCTAAATGCAGTTTGGACATACCAATGAAGCACATTTCAAACAAATAGGAATTTTGCACTTTGAACAGCAATTGTTGGTTTTTCTGTCTTTTGCACTAAGACAAATTCCACACCGGCGACGTTTTGACTTGGCAAGCTGTTGAGGAGATATTAAAGGTTTCTCTAATACCCCTCCAAGTAAATCTGCACACATATTTTGAATTTTTCGAGGTACGTGAATCATGTTCATGCGAATTCTCAAGTATGGTTCACATAATTGTTGAGTCAGTGTTTTTATAAATGAGTATCTTGATATATTTTTATTATCATTTGCTAAGACGTACAAGACACGGCTATTAACACTATCAGTGTTTAGGCAAGCGTAAAAAAGTACCATAGGCCATCGACGGGTCCTTATCTGGAGGTTGAATAGGTTGCACATTTTTCGTCCAGTGCATCAACGCCTGCTTTGGTATTGTAAAACAAAATAATATCGGGCTTGTTTTTGATATTCTCATCCACTTTATTGTATTGTCATGATGCATAGTAACAGTTGACAGTAGAATAACTGCTTTCCTTATTTAGGGACATATGACACTAATGGTGGTTTGTGCTGTAAAACCAAATAGCGAGAATTCGATAGGACGCTTTCGGTTTGGCAAAAACTGTGGTGGAGCTGCGTTTTTTTTTTTTCAATGTGCCCACGTAGGTAAAACCACATTTTTGAAGCTCTTCCAATAATTCAAGGGACTAACTAATTGTCCGCAGTAATATTGCGATTCGTATTTTTTATAGGTTCGATGAAGCGAAGCACGACTTGTGATGGATGAGATAATTTCTTTTTATCTAGCTTAAAAGTTTTTTCCAAATTGATATCCTTTCCTGTGTACACTTCTGCATTAATCATGTAGTGAGTCTCTGAATCAGCTAAAATCTGTACCTACCATCCATATTTGGCGGGTTTATTTGGGATGTACATTCGAAAAGAGCAGCAACCCCTAAATGGCATCAATATTTCGTCAATTGTGCAGTGTTCTCCAGGGCTGTAATTATTTTTTGAGTGCTCAACAAATTTACTGAAGATATTTTCAAAAGCTGCAAGTTTACTATTTTGAATCCGGTCTTTTCTAGTGAAGGCATATCATCAAACCGCAAACAAACTAGTAAAAAGGAAAATCGTGCAAGTGACATTGTACATCTGAAAATATCTCTTCCAGTGCCGTCGGTAGCCCATAATGATCTAAGATCCTCGTGCTTTGATTTAAAAAGCCCTTGGAGATATAAAAGTCCGATAAAGGCACGAATCAGACAAGCGTCTGCGTTCTTCATAAAAGTAGGTAGAAATGTTTGTCGGCAATTTTTCCTTACACTAAATTTTTTATAACGTTGTTTCATGTCATCAATTTTTACATTTGTATGGCGGACAATTATTTCTACCATATTATCATTCGTAAAAAGTAAGTTCCACGCTTCAAGTGGAGTTTTGGGAGGGCTTACTCTGGATGGTTCTTGCAATCCTCGTTTAACCGTAATAATATTGTGTCGTGTGGTTTTGGTGAGTAATGGAGGAGTTTTAGCCCATTTGTAAGTATTATTTTTTCCATAGTAGTATTTACTTTGCAATTCTAATTGATCTCCATTAACATCCATCGTCTGAGCCTCGACTTCTGATCCATCTTCTTTCAGAACGTTGCTTTGTTTTTTTACAATAGCACTCAGAGGACTTTCATTATCTGACGACCAACCACAATCACTCACACTACTTACAGAGTCATGGCCACTAAATATTTCCTCGTCCTCCTCTTCAAAATAACTTTGTTCAGCGCTGTTCGAAATTTGCCTCAATCCGTCACTTCTACCATCTGCAATTGCCGTCGCTTGAACTTCATTACTACCTCCTTCTCGGTCATCAGATTCCTCCCAAAATTCGTCATTGTTTACTATTTCTAGCAACTCATCTGTTAGTGGTCTGTTCTCCAACTTATCACCCATTTGTATCTGTAAGTAATGACGGAGCTTATAACCAATAGCAATATTTTATATTTGTGAAAAAACTATGATTAGAGTAGTCTCGGGGAATATGGAATAGCTGCTAATTTTTTTGTGGCTGGCGACATCTGCATTTTTATACCTAATTAAACTGACTTTATTCCCACCCTAAACCATTATTACCCTCAACAGGTTTCAACGGTTGCGTTTTTTTAGTTCGCAAAACGCCATACGCCATTATACGTGTTTATCAAGTTTTGCAATACCTACAGATTTTTACTTTTATGTAGTAGTTGTATTTATACAAAACTATCGCTCATTCTGGCAGGTAAGTCGATCCTAATAATGAACTACTTTTTGAAATTGTTGTGCCCAATAAACATTTTTCTGTGTTTCGACTAAATTTGTATCTATAAGGACGTCGTTTTTGGTAAAGTTTTAAGTCACTGCTTGACTTATTTCGTAATGTACACCTATGTAGCTTATATTAAAGTCCCTGTGCTTATATTAACGTAAAATTAACGTTAAAACATTACGTCCTCTAAGCCGACGTCGTATAGTGGTCGAAACGTGTATAGTTATTTTATGGTAAATAACTTGACGTATGAGTAACGTCGGACACTTTCTTTATTTAGGAAAGTGTAGTTTTATGGAATTTGCAAACCACAATTCGATGTTGCCTCGCCCACCTACCAAACTTGGTACAAAAAATGTCACTTTTTTTTCGCTTAGTCGCAGCCCGTTAAAATAAAAATACGAAGAATAACCTTACTTATTTGTTTATATGTCTGTCTAACAAATCAGCTGATTGAGCATCAAGTATATCCTTAAATAAAGGAAAAAGAGCCTACCGCCATAGTAATACTTTTTATAGAAAAAAAGCTAAATTGGTTTCATCACAATCTCAGGTTAGTAAGCGCCTTGGCAAAAAAGTTTTAGAAAGTTAAATTTACTTTTTTAACTTTTAGTCAGCAACTTTACCAACAGAAACACAAGAAAAACCGACAGTAACCGGTCAAAGTGTCCCAGTTCAGGGTGGAGACTTCCACATAGGCTCAACACAAGTTGATGATTACGATTATCACTTAATTCTGACGTTGGGGAAACCAAACTATTCCACTTTCCTCCCATTTATGAGGGACTGGCTCAACCTCATTAAGATCTTTAATATACACTACTTTAAAGTGATCCATTCTTGCAGTCCGTAATTATTGCAAAGCAAAAAGTTGTTTATCAACGAAAATTAGGAATTCAAGCTGGGATAAAACGAAAAAAAAATTTTTTGTAGGTTAACCATTAAAGATTTAAACGATGACTTATGATATTTGACATTTCCTTTTGTTAAGTTTTATTTACAAAAGTTGACGTTTACTAACGTCTTTTCAACGGTAATATACCGATAGAGGAGGCGTCTTATCGGTAATACCGATGTTTTTAACAAGAAATCGATTTTCTGACAAATTTTTACGAAATGTAATTTTTACTTATAATCTGATATGATCCCGAGAGCTTTAGCTCGAGGGTCTTATCTTTGATTATAAGTAAAAATTACATTGAGTGAAAATTTTCTTGGAAAATCGAGTTTCGAGTGAAAAACGAAGGTATGAAGATAAGAAACCGCCTCTAGAGGTGTATTTTATTGGATAATTTACTGAACATAAAAATGAAGGCCGTCTGATAAAGGTAAATATACAAGTTAGAGGTGTTACTAATTTTTTATTTAAGTAAAAAAGCTACAAGCGTCTTTTCGAAAGCGTCTTTTCGAGCTAGCGGTAGTCTTATCGGGTAAGACGACCGTTACCAAGGTGGTTGCTATGAAAATGAGCGTTTTGATTGGTTCAATAAAAGTGAGGTGAATTATCACCGTCAATTTAAGTACTTCAAATGCCTCATGGTTAAAAACTGGTTGTGGTTTGGAACTCCAATCATCCGACGTTAGTGTGTCGTTTGCGGGTGGTCGTTTATATAAAATTAGGGTAAAGTTTTGGTAAAGTACTAACCTTTGGTAAAGATTGAGTAAATTTAGGTACATTAGCAAACTTCGCCATTTTCATGCTAACAAGAACGTGCAGCGTTCCGTCGGCCATTAAAGAAAAGTACCTACGTTTATTTGTGAAATTTCGAAAATAAATGCCATCGCGCTGGCTACTATATGAATAAAACTTTGTTTTTTTTTATCGCTTTATTTAGATAAAGTTAGAAATTGACACAATATGAGTTTTTTTTTGGCCATTTGTAAAAAAAAATATATTAAAAATAAATAAATATTCGGTTATTTTGAGGGAAACATATATTTTTCGATCTATCTTTGTCACATTTATCAGTAAAGTGCCCTTCGCAAGCAAATGTTATTCTCGAGAAACCTCATAATCTCGTTTTATTATATGTATAATAGGTACGTCTTATAAACATCCTTCAACTATAAGAAAACTGTTCGTCATTTTAACTCCTGGTCTTCTCCTCTCTATCTACAGATCAACAACAAATTAAGTTATATTTGGTTTACACCACATTATACGAGCGCGACATACAGGTACTTCCACATGACCAAATAAAACTTTTAGTACACATTTTTGGATATTAAAAGTTAACGTTAAATAGCGTGAAATTTGGTTAAAAAGGGTACACTTCAATAGTAAGTTACCGACGTCTAACAGACCCAAATTTGTCTGCACCATTTTGGTGCAAGAACGGGTCTACGCGTAGTCGTTCCGACGTCAGTTACCGACGTCGGGTTGTCTATAGCGACGTTGGTCAGACGTCTAAATGCTATTTGGGTGAGTACATTGTTTCCAAAAACATATTTTCGACAGGTATTTTTTCCTCCAGAGAATGTTTCGGGTGATGGGATATTCCATATTTCCCGATAGTTTAAGTTGATGATTTAACAACTTATAAAGATACTAGAGGGCTAATTAACGTCATAATATAGAACGTTCTGTCCAAAAGACAACTTTTTTTGCAGATACCATGCCGTCAAATTCTTCAAAGGAAAGAAAGCAGTGGCAGGCCGATGATATGCGA
This sequence comes from Polydrusus tereticollis, assembly GCA_963920685.1. Taxonomy (NCBI): domain Eukaryota; kingdom Metazoa; phylum Arthropoda; class Insecta; order Coleoptera; family Curculionidae; genus Polydrusus; species Polydrusus tereticollis. Next base: position 113,760,638 of record OY987327.1, on the reverse strand, counting down.
CAAGCAATTGAAGCAGTTAAAAGCCAAACTTTGGGCTATTTGTCCGCTGCAAAGCGTTATAACGTCCCTCGTGCTACACTTCATCGTCTGTGTAAGAAAGATGGTTCTCCTGACACCGTTTCCAAAACCACTTTGGGCCGAAAGACTGTATTGACACCAGAGTTGGAAAAAGAACTTGTAGAATATTTGTTGCATATGGATCAGAGGTATTTTGGTTTAACTCGAAGAGATTTACGATCTATGGCTTTTCAGCTGGCTCGGCGTAACAATCTGAGACATCCGTTTATATTTTTACGCGAAACCGCTGGAATAGACTGGCTTTACGCTTTTATGAAAAGGCATGAAACTACCCTGAGTTTCCGAAGACCAACTGGAACTTCTCTGAACAGAGCTCTCGGTTTTAATAAGAAAAGCGTCAGTGAATTTTTTGACCTTCTTAAAAAGCCTATGACAGAAAAGAACTTTAAGCCTGACAAAATTTACCATGTCGATGAGACAGAGTTGTGCATCGTACAATTTAAATGTCCACAGGTTGTTTCAAAGAAAGACAAACGACAAGTAGGTGCACTCACATCGGCCGAGCGAGGCTCCCTAGTAACAGCAGTTTTGTGTTTGAATGCTTCAGGTGGGTTCGTACCGCCCTTGATCATTTTCCCCCGCAAGAATTCAAGTGAGCAGCTAAAAAAGCGAGCGCCTCCAGGAAATTGTTTGCATTTCACCCTTCAAGATGGATTCAAACTGATCTTTTCACAAAACCGTTTGATCATTTCTTGGAAAAGACAAAATCCACTAAAGATAGTCCAGTCCTTCTTGTGTCAGATGGCCATCACACCCATACCAGGAATTCGGATGTTACTATAAAAGTACGGGAGAATTTTGTGTCAATATTATGCTTGCCACCGCACACTTCACACAAAATGCAACCCCTAGATAAGACAGTAATGGGTACCCTAAAAACATTTTACAATGAAGAAGTCAGAGTCTTTATGCGAGAGCATAATAGAGCCATAACACAATATGATATTATGAGCGAGGTATTTGGACGAGCCTATATAAAAGTCCAGACTGCGGAAAGGCCCATAAAAGGGTTCAATACAACTGGCATATACTCGGTTCGTAGGGATGTTTTTACCGATGAAGACTACCTATCTGAACAGCAAAAATAACTTCATGTCACAGCAGATTCGGAACAAGTGTCATGTCAACAACAGAACATTCTCCCCAAGGATGTCATACCCATACCACTACTAACGAAGAAAATTGGCACTAGAAGACGAAAACCTTGTCGTGCAAAAGTGGTAACCTCAACTCCCAATAAGGACGAGTTAGAGGAGTCTATCAATCGCTTGCGTGATAAAGTTACCAAAAAGATACTTAATGAAGCTGGTCCAAGTTCACTGAAGATACTCAATGAAGCTGGTCCAAGTTCTCTAAAAGATTCTACCAAGAAAAAGCGGAAGCAACGTTTACCATCAACGTCATCTTTATATTCTCATTCTGAACCCTTTCACGCAGACTCCTCTGATAATGATGATATCCCCTTGTCAGACGTTGTTAGTTGTTAATGACACGGAATGTATTTTCTGTGAAGAGAAGAGTAAGAGCAGAGAGATGTGGGTGCAGTGCGTCATTTGCGACGGATGGGCTCACGAAGCTTGCACATCTGGTGCAAGAGATGTCTACGTTTGCGATTTTTGCAAGTAGTTAGCTCAGTTAGTTACAGTTAGAACAAGTTATTTGTTTTTTTTTTTGTCAAATTGCTCAGTATTTATAATTAAACTTATTTTCGTTTCTTTCTTCCTATGCTTTACTCTATCCCATATTACCCCATATACCTATTCCATATTACCCTGCACTTTTGTTCAGCACATAAAAGTGACTAATTTGACTTTATTTTTCTGAGCTGAAACGGTGTTTTATAATCAAAACTGATTATAAGCTACTTGTAGATAATGCCCTGAACTTCTCATTTACCAAATTTCAGAGTGAAAAGTGTATTATTTTTCCAGTTATTCATCAAAACGAATAAGGTATTCCATATTCCCCGAAACTATTCTACATAACTGATACTTACCAAAATATGGCGTTCTAAAAAGTGGCACTATAACTACTACTGGGTCCACAGGACCCGAACTCTCGAAAAATCATAAATATAAGACGATAATAATAAGCCCCTTTTAAATCTATAACTGTAAAATAATTATTGCTGCCACTAAGACTTGCAAAAATGTCACTTGGCAAAGGTAAGACACAATGATCGCTATCAATTACTTTATTTAGGGTTTTCTTAAAATCAACGCATATTCTGATATCACTACTATTTTTTTTTACTACTACAATCGGACTAGCCCAATTGCTATGAGAAACTTTAGATAAGACTCCTGATTTAACCATATTTAAAAGTTCCTGTTCTACTTTAGGCTTTAGGGAATATGGCATTTCATAAGCTCTATGAAAGATAGGTTTAGTACCATCTTTTACCGCAAACTCTGCTTTAAAATCCTTAATAAACGAATCTAGTTCCTCTGTAAACAAACAAGGAAATGTATTTTTGATATCAGAAATTAACTTAGGTCTGACATTATTACACTCTATTGGACTTTTAGACCCCAATTGACAAACCTGACCTACTTCTGACTTAACTTGACATGATTCATTTTTACATATTACTTTTGTATCAAGTATCTACATGATTTTTCCAATTTTCATTCAGAACATTCAACCAGTTACGGCCTAATAATGGTACAAAAACTAACTCTGACCTCAAAACAACTAATGGCAAAACATACACATTTTTTAAATATTTAACATGAACATTTGTCTGACCTACAATGACAGATTTTTCTCCTGTAAGTACCCTTAGCTCAAAATTGACAGGTTCTAAAACAAGGTTGGGAAACAATAACTTGTAATCTGTTTCATGCATTACTGTACGTACAGCCCCTGTATCAACTTCCATGTTTACATAGAAACTGAAGTCTAACAGCAGTCTAGCATTTAATACATCTCAATCCTTATTTTTTAATGACTTTATAATACACTCACCAGGTATATCGTCCAACAAACCTAACACAAAGCTATCTTTCAAATCTTCTGACTCCTGGACTTCTCCCAGTTCCTTTATTCTCTCTCTACACATCATAGACTTATAATAGTTAGAGCCGCGGTGTCAAAAATGCCTTGGAACTCCCAAACGGATGAAAAGCACGTTTTTGTATAGTTCGAGTGTCGTTCTCGAAATCCGTGTTATCGAGTAGGGGTCTGGCGCTCGGCGGTGAGCGGCTATAATATTTTTTTCAAATTTTGACCAGCGGTTCAAAAAAACATTTCCGAAACGGATGAAAATTACTGGAGGGCATCTAGGCAACCCCCCAATTACCGGAGAAATATTTTCATCCGATTTGATCCTTGCCTCCGAAATTAAAAAAAAAAAATCAGCCGCATGCATGCAACCGGACTGAAATGGATCGTTATTATTTGTTATTAAAAAAAAAGTTTTCATCCAAAATGAGCCTGGCTAAACTATGCCAAATAACAAAAAACCTCGCCAGCACGCGTGATATTGATCCCGGAGTTCTTCGTAAATTTTCTGCGAGATTTAGATGGAAGTTTCGTCGACTTACTTGTCTCTGGTTTAAAAATATAAAAAAAAATGATATGCTCCCGAGAGGCGGTAAAATGTTGAGTGACTATTCAATGGTAAGTAAAATTTTTTTTAGATTTTGTAATTGAAAGTGAGGAATAAATTCATGAAACCCGATGCGATCAAGCAACAGAGAGAATCTTTCTTGTTTAGAAAGAAATAATCAAGATATTTTACCGGCACACGTGTTATTCTGTTCTCAATGTTGAAGGGATCGTACATGCCATGATCGTTTTTAGGTGGAGCAAGATGATTGTAAATGCTTGTTCTCTCCTGGGTCCATTATCCCAGTCTGTTACCTGGCTTTTCACTTTTCATTCTTTTAGTTTTGTCAACCCCAGATAAGAACAATGCAAAGACGCTGACCGGTCATAAAAATGAGACTTCGCGGGAACAAGAGAGACTGAGACAGTGACGCGCCGCTGCACTCTCGTGAGATTTTATGTCTTATCGGGTAAACACCGATGCACCCCTACTCCCATCACACGTATAGTCCGCCTTACGAGTCTGTGGCTACGACGGATGAGGAGACAGGGGGGTAAAAGGCATAAAAAGGTCTGGTTTAACTGTAGAGGCATAAACGTGCGGTGCCTCGATTCATAGAAATATTTTATAAGTTAATAAATTAAATTTACTTCCTCTTATTTTAATAATTAAACCACACCACTGTTCACTCTCAGTGGCAATAGGTAAAAAAAACGCAGTGCAACACACATTTTTTAGGCATTATTTTATTCAAGTGTCCACAACAATTATTTCATCGACTAGAAGCGGCCGCCGAAAATGCGTGGGCGGGAAAAAATTTATAAGCGGTCTACATAAAACATAAAATTAGGTTATTTTTGTTTAAAATTTATTGGTAATCTTAGCAGACCCGGTACATTTTTTTTATTCGCATTCCATCCATAGCCACAGAACCGTAAGGCGGACTATACCGATGGACGATGCGCGTTTTGCGGCTGCCGATTTCAGAGTTTCCATCGGAATGGCACCAAACTGGATCAGAACCTTCCTCTGATATCCAAAAAAAATGTAGCTATATATATATATACTTTGGTATCAATCGGAGCAACTGAACAAACGAGACGCTTGGACGATAGCTGAAATTCCAATGATCCTGCTGTCAGAAGCAGATTTTTGCTTGGGGAGTCACCAGGATGGGAAAGAACCGTCTTCTTATATTAATCTAGTCAAAATCCGAATCTCTAACACAAAATATAAGGCGACTATAATAACCAAATTTCATCCAAGAGCAAAGCGAGTCAAACCCTACTAAAGATATACTAGCTAAAATGTGGATGAAGTATGCGCTTGTCGTTTCACTTCATAATCGTCAAATCAGAGGAAAATATTCTCATTAATGTTTAGGACAATAATATACAATTTGATTGTAATCGGCCTTTTTACTTTAAAGATTGAACATTCGGATCCTGGAGTTTCCGGTGATAATGAATATATCGGAGCATGTTCTGGAAGATCTGGTCTTGGCCGCAATAAATTTGGATGAAAATAATTTTTCGATGTTCTGTAGGTGTCAAAGAACCTGTGTGCAAATTTTCATCCATGTGGGAATTACTTTATCAAATTGTGCCCATTTAAACTTTGAAAAACTGTTATAAAGCGATGGCGACACATGGCGCAAAAAATTTTTTTTTACATATTCTCAGACACGAACTCTAGCTCCCTGCCAAATTTCAAGTTTAAATGAGCAAATTTTTTCCCCCCTTTTTCCCATTTTTTTTTTGAGCTCCTGGAAGAGCTCTTTGCAAAAATCAAATCGGATGAAAATATTTTTCCGGTAATTGGGGGGTTGCCTAGATGCCCTCCAGTAATTTTCATCCGTTGGGAAATGTTTTTTTAAACCGCTGGTCAAAATTTGGAAAAAATATTATAGCCGCTCACCGCCGAGCGCCAGACCCCTACTTGACAACACGGATTTCGAGAACGACACTTGAACTATACAAAAACGTGCTTTTCATCCGTTTGGGAGTTCCAAGGCATTTTTATCACCGCGGCTCTAACTATTAGCTGTATGCCCCATTTCTCCACACGAAAAGCACTTCCATGTTACTGCAGGACAATTGCTGTTATTGAAGTGTGTTCGACTACATCGCTTGCACTTTTGTTTCCACTGTGAGTTTGACTCTCGGTTTGACTGTTGACTGTTTTGAGTATTGTTTCCATTGTTTTCTCGATACTGGTTTTGACTTTGACTATACTTTGCATATTAATGTTTGTTTGTTAAACATTTTATTAATTTGACTACCTTCCGGACCCATTAGTTTTAGCTGACCTTCTGCTAATTCCATACCTAACGCGGTATTATAGGCTTTCTCGAATGTAATTTTCTCAAATGTAAGATTCTCTTCTGTTAATAATCGACGTTTTATTCCTTCCGGCTTTACACCACACACTAGTCTATCTCTTAAAGAGTCATTGAGAAAAGTATCAAAGTTGCAAAATGTAGCTAAATTTTTTAATCTTGCTGTTGTAACGTTTTTGATAATCATTCAAATGATGTTGAGTTGCCTCGGCCAAGAAGACTTTTTTTGTTAGGTGTGGGTTTGTCCTATTATCTGACAAATTTTTTAGGGCGCCATCCTACCAGAAATAATACAAAATTTTACAAACACTTGGTAGTTTATTAAACTAAATTGGCTTAACAATGATTGTTGCTACTGGTTTCCGAAGAAACAGTTTTGACATGAAAAGGTGAAAATTAAAATGAAAATATAGCAATGGTCTGCTGGTCTTTACAAAGTTATCCTTCTGACTGACAAATACTTAGCTCTGCTTGTCATCCATGAGGTGTGTCCAAGATTCAGTCCTCTTCACCTGGAAGTTGTCTCGATGAGGTGTTCCATGCATAGACTTCAGCAATGGAGAAGGTGAGGGAGACGTCAGGACTTGATTAGACTTGAATTCTTGTGACAGCGATTGATAGAAATAATGACATCAGATGAGCTTGTCAGCCTCAGGTTTGTTGTTTACATGTAATATTAGAAAGGTGGCGTTAGACCAGCGAATAATATTGCAATAAAAGGTTAGAAAATGAATACTTAGGTTAAACAGTACCAGTTGTAACTTAAATTTCTATAATATAGTTACAGGATGTTTTAACTCCCTGTTACTCAAGTGAATATGAATAAAGTTTTAAATTAAGACATGAAATAACCATGTTTAATTACATAAGGTCAAAAACAAAATTTCTTTCGTGTTAAGTAGTAAGAAAAATAAATGATTTGATTGACTTAAAAGACATTTAAGTTTTAAGTTAATCCAAGAAAAGCATATATTGTGCCAACAAGATAAAAATTAAGTAATTAATATACTACAAAATGTACAAATATATAATACAGATATTTAAAACTAGTAGAAAATGCTGCATTCAAAAGCATCTAGAACTTTTGTGCAGATTCGATAGACATAACGAGCAAAAGGCAATCGTTTGCAAGATAGATATGCTGCATTCAAAATTATCCATAACTTTTGTGCAGGTACGATAGACATAACGAGCAAAAGGCAATCGTTTGCAAAATAGATAAATGTGGTTTAACGACGAGCTACAGGCATTCGTTACCACATGACATTGGTGTACCAGACTAATGTCTTATGGCATCCACGGTAAGATATGTACAAGATAAATTCAAGATATGGTACAAGAGAAATTGTATATACAATGTGACTTAAGATACTATCCATCCAGTACAAGTATGTCGCGCCAATTGAGTGAGAAGTTTAAGAAAAAATAAATGTTAAATCAGAATTGATTTCTGACAGATATCAATGAGAGAAACGAGGTGAGTTTTACAACAAATTCAATTTAGGTTTCAGCTTAGAAACAAAAGAAAAACTCACCTGCTTTCCTCGATATCAGCTTCCTGGAATATTCTGTCAGTCACCAGTTCTGTAGAGCCTGGATCTGTCGGTTTCCTTGTGAATGGTCCAGTCAGGTTTACCCTATATCTGGTTTTCACCAATGTTCGTCAAGAACTTAAATAAACTACCAACTGACCAACGATATTTGCTAAAACGGAAAAGAAACGACAGAGACCCAAAAAAACAAAGTTAAATTGAGAATTTAGATATTATTTAATGAAGAAAAACAAACAAAACCATGACCTAATGATGAAAAAGAGGTGCTTTTAAATTGAATGCAAAATTATGAAAATATTGATTGAAAATCCACACTTATCCAAGAAATATTATGATTACTCCCTGCTGTTTACTAAGATGATGCTTTTCGATCTTTAAAAACATTATACTTTACAAGGATAAATGAGATGAATGAAGATTATTAATTTATGACGCCATTATGGCCGGCACGTCTTTATTTTGTTAAAACATAAAAATGTGGAATTTAGTTCGTGTAAAAATAGATTAAAAGGTCATGGCTTACTAGAAATTAATATTTATGGTTCAATTGCATACTTATTATTAGACAAAATATTTATTTTATTTACTATTTTTTACGGTCGTCGGCGTATCAGAGGCCATCTTGAACCGGTCATTGACCGTACGGTTTTTAATCGTGCGGTCTACCGACTGGGGAGTGTGAAACGGCACCTTCATCCTACGAGATATCCGATCTCATCCGGCCTGTCCGGCGTGAATAGGATGGTTTTGATGTCGATTCATTTTACACTCTTCCCTAAGACAAGAGCACGCGGTGTTTCCCAAGCGGTCACCCATCCAAGTACTAACCGCGCTCGACACTGTTTAACTTCGGTGATCTGACGGGAACCGGTGCTTTAAGTGTCGCTAGGCCCTTGCCTGACAAAATATAAATTTAGTGAAACCGAAACTTAGCGTGACATACCTGTATCAGGACAAAACCAAAAGTGAAGTCAAAAAATTAACCTGAGCCTTTTTTTATTCACGGAGACAATATAAACTAAATTAAATGTAAGAAATCAATAACCTATATTAAAGAATACCCTAGAAATCTATGTTATAGAACGGCAAATTTACAGTTGTTCCTCTCATATATACAAACTTAAAGAATTGATATTAACTGCAGTATGCAGAGTTATCCATAGATGGCAGCGCCAATACCTAAAATACTTTAAAATCCAATGTAACGAAATAACTTTTATTTACGTTACACTGTAAACGACTTTAAATCTTCTTGCGACTCTTGAAAAGCTGTATATGGAACTTGTACCTTTCAGCAATAACCAACCGTTTTGGGCTATAGTGAATTCCTAGCTTTGTTACTAACTCTTTATATTTCTTTCCACAAGGTAGTTTGGGTGCTAGTAGGTCTTTTAAAACACCATAGGCTTCTCCTCCTATTAACGTAAGTAACAATGATACTTTATTTTCTTCTGTATCAATGCTATTACACTTAAATAGCTGTTCTAACCTTTCTATATATGACGTAATTTCAGATTCCTTAGGGTTAAACTATTCTATATTACCAGTAAGTGCCATATTGGACTACAAATTTCGACTAAGCTTCTCGACTTGTTTGACTTCTCGGACTTTTTTTATCTTTCCGACTGACGGACTTACATACACAAGTTATTTCTTCTCAACTTTCTTATCATTTCGACTGACGGACTTACATACACAACGAGTTATTTCTTCTCATTGGATTAGATTCTTTCACACAAGGTTCCTAGAGTTCTAGAAACCTTGTCTTTCACAAGGCATTGCGGGTATCGTTTACATGATTCGTCGCCAATAATGTTATGTATTGACAATACAAGGAAACACTTATTACTGTTTAATATACTTTTTAATTAAAGTCTGCGCGTTTTAAGAAGTCCGCTAAGCCATAAAACCTCTTGAGCATTATGTCGGTGGCTCTCAAACAATATATTATATTGAAGGTAATTTTGGATGTTGATGAATTACATTTTCTAAATAAAATAATTTAAAGTAAATAAAAAATTAGTTTAGGTAAAGAAAAATAATAATTTTTTAGCTTTTGTAGTATTCAGACAAATTAGTTTTACGAATTCTTTTTTATAAAGTTTTGGTTCTAAAAAGAACCGATTTTGTAGTCTTGCGACAGAACGTACCTACTTGTAGATAGGTACTACTAAAAGTAGTCTTCCTCTGCATTTGAAATTTCACCCATGCTTTCAGACTCATCAGAACCAACATCATCGTCATCATCATCATCATTCGTAATAATTAACGGTCTTACTTCGTCTATAACCTGTTCTGTCTCATAAGATTCAAAAATAATTTTTTCTGTGTGTTCAATGCATTTCCGCCATTCTTCTTTGCCCGCTTGGCTAAGCGCCTTCTCCCATAACTTTATAACGCTAGGCTTACCGATATTTTTACAGGCATGTTTGTCATAATAGTTCTTGCTAATACCCCATACCAATTCAATTGCGTTGTAATGACAATGGTAGGGCGGCAATCTCAAAACTTGATGTCCATATTTGAGGGCTAATTCGTCAACAACATACTTTTTTTTAAATGACTGCTCTTTACACTTGCTTAAAAGTTCACTTTTTAAATATAAATTTTCATGGTTTATGTTTTTCTTTGACAACCACTCTTTTATTTCTTCCTTTTTCCAGCTGCTTGTAGGGAATTTCTCTTCGAGTCTCGTATGGTAAGAGGCATTGTCTAAAACAATTAAGGAAGGTTTTTCTAAACTTTTTAAAAGTTTTTCCTCGAACCAATGCTCAAAAATTTCAGCATCCATATTGCCGTGATAATTATCAGTTTTTTTTGTTGATGAAAATATCAAACTGGCATTTAAAACAAAACCTTTTCATTACCAGCATGTAATATAATATACCTTTTTCCATTACTTGCACGGGTACTTGAATAACAATGCTTTGAGTCATCCTGCCAAGACGTTTTTGTTGAAGTTCCGTTTGCAAATACCCATGTTTCGTCAAGAAAAACTTGTCTTGACAATTCCGATTTTTTGTTGTTTAAATAATCCCTTAAAAATTGCCATCTTTTCGAAACAACATTGGACAGCTCGCAAAGCAGTTTTCTGTTGTTCGTTTTTTTATATTTGAAACCCATATGTTTTAAGATGATGGACAAACTGTTAGTTCCAATATCGCAAAGTTTTTTCTGCTTTATCTTTTCAAGAATAGCTTTGAGGGTAACATAATTCCTTGGCTTTATACATATCATAAACAATATTCCTAATAGAGAGTTTTATCCCTTGGGATAAATCCAAGGTTTTTAAATGGAGTCGAACCCTTTTATATGGTCTGGCCAAATCCTCTTCACTCTTTTTTCGAAGTCTTCTTAAGGTCTTCTCTGAAATGCCGCAAGCATCAGACGTTCGTTTTTGCACTGCCAAAACAGACTCTAACGGGCCCGAGTTATCTTTTTATAAAGTAAAATAACGTTCCACTTGTAATACCGAACGGCGTTCACCTGGAGATAAATGCCTTCTAGGCGATGTGCCACCTTGCTGAACATTTTCCATAACTTTGCTTAATAACTGATTTTAATTCACACACAATGAGAAACAAACTAAAAGTGAAAAGCACAACTACTTATTTAAAATAAAGTGGAACATACCATCCCGCACTTCAGCAAGTTTTAATTATTTCTTGGAAAATAGTAATTATTATGAAGATTTAATTATAATAATCCCAAAATAATGTCATTATCGGAAAAGTATATACCTGACAAAATCTTTAACATATTTAACCATCCCGCACTTGAGCAAATTTTAATTGGTTCTTGGAAAATAGCGATTATTATATAGATTTAACTATAATAATAGCAAAATAATTTAATTATCTATTTAATTATTATTTATGCTCAACGCGTAATTCTAAGATAATTTTGTTTTGAAACCTCTGATTTCGCCCAGTAATAGAATACAGTAAACCAGTGGGATGTTCGGTGTGATCAAGTATAGCGAAGGTGCGAAGATATTGTAACTTAACCGACTTACTGTTTTAAAAGCGATAACATCCCTTAGTGATTTAATCCGATATCGGACTTCTTAAAACGCACAGACTTTATTATCACGTTTACATTCACTCTATTTATTGGGAGACGCCACCCACACACCGGGCTCATCAAGGGTTGGGCGGTTGGGTCAGTAGAAAACTTTAGGTAGTTTACCTTGGTAGAATACAGTAGAAAACTGCTTTTCGACGTGCGTCGAAAACATAAGGTATTCTACCTAGGTAAGTTACGTGTGAATCTCTTTTGAAACTTAGATTAGAGAACGCTTGAAAAAACAAAATGACATAACAACAACGTCAAAACTGTCAACAACGTCCACACATAACCTCACATTTTTTGACAGTTATGGTGTTCAACCTTTTCTACATTTTCTACCGTCGAAACGTAGAAAAAGGTTTTCTACATGTAGAAAACAAAAAGGTAGGTAGATACCCAACTCTGCCATCATCCCCGTTGACAACCGACAGACTGGTCGTTTGCACCAACGTAAGGTAAGTATACAACCAGTAAACTCGTTAGTATAGAGTTCACTGTATACAACACCTACCATAGATAAAGGTTTATAGGGGGGAAATGGCGTCATAGTTTGCGCCGTCTGGTGGAAAGAATACAACTAAATAATGAAGTTCGAGCGGCTAATTTGAAGTGCGCAGACCATGATACCTACTAATGATTCCGCCCCGATGCATTCGAAAGATAGAGTGGTGGTCGGGTCCGGCTTTAAAAGATTATAAAAAATATTAGTGAATAAAATATCTTAGCGGAATGTGATACAGGATGGTAGCCGTTGAGGGTTAAGGAAATAAGGAAATTATCTTACCAAAGGGATATTTCTTGGTGTCATTGCATGGACACAGTATCACAGTTTACTGACATCCCAATCAAGCATGTAGCCAGGATATTAGTTTTGGGGTGTGTAGTGAGAAAAGGCAGCTGGTAGGCCTGCCGGAGCCGGAGACTAAGCGCCACAGGCGAAAAATTTTTTTGGGGCCACGCCCGCGTATTGTCAAGAATTCACCTATAAAAATAAGAGCTGAGTTGGCTAAAACTGTAGGTAAACCTAACCTTGAAAGGATATCGACCATAATATCTGGCAGGAGAGTCTTCGCTTTTCCGGTTCTCGTTCCGTAACTTTCCAGTTTCTGATATCTGGTTAGATTATTTATTTATTAATTTATTTATCCATTTACAATATGATGAATAATTCATGATATTTGTTTTGTCACAAAAAAATAAAATAAAATATGTCTAAAATAAAATAACAATTGCACAACATTCACACCCAGAAAATACATTGCAGTGTACTCCCTCAGCAGTTTTTATACCCCATACATACCAACCACTCACACCAGACAAACAATAATAAAGTAAAACTAAAACCTGAAATGTACAATTAAAATATTCCTGAAGAGAATAAAAGTTGCCATTTAACAACACTAAAGTAAAAAAGTAAAACTAACACCTGAAATGTACAATTAAAATATTCCTGAAGAGAATAAAAGCTGTCATTTAACAACACTTTTTTGAGTTTAATTTTAAAAATATTCCTACATTTGACTTCCTTAATGTGTTTGGCAGATGGTTATATATTTTGGTAGGCATTACATAACTGCTGTCTGCTGTGCAGGACAGTCGGTGTTGAGGCAATCTGAGAGTATGTAGTGCCCTAAATGGGTAATCATGAGGCATATCACCAGCATTCTGGAAAGTATGGACATTATCCCTTACATTAAGAGAGCACTGCAATATGTTTATTGATATTAGAGTAAAAATGTTAAGATCTATAAATCTAAGAAAATAATTGACGACATGAGAACGTAATTTTTTTAAACATAATTGTTCTTGTTATTTTTTTTTTGTGATAATGAAACTTAGTGATCCTTTTGCTATTACCCCAACATACCGTTCTATACGACAGTGTCGAGTTAACATAGGCATATAATAAGAGGACAAAAGTATTGGTCAATTAACAACAACAACAATACGATATAGAAATGACCAAAGCTCATTGTTGGATCTGTTTTTGTGTAGTGACCTAAAAAATATATTTAACCTTAAATCTGAGGCACCAATAGGGCGTAGCGATCATGTTATAATTACGGCAGTAACTCACTTGAGGCTTCCACCAAACCAACAAATAGGGCGTTGAGAAGGAACTTTCACACTGCCAACTATGAGGAAATAAACAACTTTCTCAGACAACAGCAACCAAAAAGAGAGCAAAGCAAGTCCGAGAACTTTAAAACAGCTCTAAACGAGGCAGTTGAAATGCTAATCCCATTGAGGTCTATAAAAACCAATCAACAAAAGCCATGGATAACCCAGATCTTATTTAGAGAAATTGATAAAAAGCGTAAATTGTGGGATGCATATAGAAGAAACAGGCCTACATGACACAAAATAACATTCTTAAACAAAAGCTTGGAGAGTCCAGAAAAACGTATGAACAGAGTGTAATACAATCAGATTCTCCAAAAAGTACATACAAGTACATAAGTAGAAACATACACTGAAGGGTGACAACAGTTGCATTGAAAGACCCTGTTACACATGAAATTTTGGACTCACGAACCATGGCAGAAAAATTTGCAGAGCAATTTAATAAATCCTTCACGCCACCCCAAGATCGTCCCCTCCCCGAACTTCCAGCAAACACCAGGGTAATAAATTCAATGAGTAATGTGCACTTCACAGAGGTGAAGGTTAAGGAAGCCCTAAAAAACATGAAAAAAGACTCGAGTCCTGGACCGGATGGGTTTCCAACGGTATTGTTACAGAACTGCACTGATTGGGTTGAGTCATGGCTCTCTGAAGCTATGCAGGAGTGCTTGGAGCTGGGAAGAATACCAGAGCGGTGGAAGCTATCTATTGTTACCCCACTCTTCAAGAAAGGCAACAGGCATCAGCCAGAAAACTACCGTCCAATAAGTCTTACCTGCAACCCACTGAAGTGTATGGAAAAGGTAATGGTGAAAGAAGTAACAGATTTCTTTTTTGAAAGCGACTTAATACCATTGTCCCAGCATGGGTTCCCCTCAAAACGCTCAACCACTACAAACCTGTTGGAGTGTCTGAATGACTGGACAGTGAATCATGACAACTCGCAGCCTACAGATGTAATCTATTTGGATTATGAAAAGACCTTTGATAAAGTCCCACACGACATGTTGCTTAGTAAATTGGAACACTATGGAGTGCGAGGGCCACTTCTAGCTTTGATAGCTGATCTGCTTAAGGAACGATACTACCAGGTGAGAGTGAACGGGGAAATGTTGCTTAGTAAATTGGAACACTATGGAGTGCGAGGGCCACTTCTAGCTTTGATAGCTGATCTGCTTAAGGAACGATACTACCAGGTGAGAGTGAACGGGGAAATGTTGCTTAGTAAATTGGAACACTATGGAGTGCGAGGGCCACTTCTAGCTTTGATAGCTGATCTGCTTAAGGAACGATGCTACCAGGTGAGAGTGAACGGGGAAATGTCAAACAAGCATTTAATTAGTAGCGGGGTTATCCAGGGCTCAGTACTTGGGCCGCTGCTCTTTACCTCCTATCTCTTTGACCTTGTTGACCAAATAGAAACCAAAATATTGAAATTTGCGGGCGACTGTAAACTCTATGCGAACCCTAGCCTCAACGTAATACAGCTCCAGGAGGATCTAAAAAATGTCAATAAGTGGTCCGGATTGTGGGAGATGAAACTGAACGAGTCGAAGTGCACGAAGTTGAGGATTGGCCCGAACAACCCAAATCAAGAGTGCCCTTTGGGTAGTACTGTTTTGTCGTCTGTGACAGAGCAGAACGACCTTGGAGTCACTGTCACATCGGACCTTAAATGGGAGGGTCACATTGCGAAAATAGCTAAAAAGGCAAATTCTTTTATCTATCTCATTAAACACGCATTAAGAGATAACTCGGTCGAAATGATGGCAATGCTGTACAGGGTTTACATCAGGCCAAAACTGGAGTATGCATTCGCGGTGTGGAACCCCTACTATGTCAAGGATATCGAAAGGCTGGAAAAAATCCAGAGAAGAGTCACTAAAATACCTCTTGAGATAAGAAATTTGTCATACCCTAAAAGGTTGGAGAGATTCCAGATAACAACATTGAAGGAACGAAGGCACAGAGGGGACCTGATCGAAACCTATAAAATTACAAGTGGATGGTAGTATATAAATGTTCAATCCAGGGTGTCTTCCTTCAAGACCACAATCAGCAACTCCGAGGACACTCAAAAAAGCTAGACAAGGAAAAAACCGCAAAACTCGAACGAAAAAACTACCATACTAACCGGGTTGTGTATTCGTGGGATGGTTTGTCCCAAAATACAGTAACTGCTCCTACTATAACCGCATTTAAAAACCGATTAGATAGAGAACTAAAATGTGGTGCAACTAGAATGATTCATTACAGTGCGTAAGTGAACGGAAGTGACAAATAAAGCTACGAACAAAGAAATAGCTTCATCGGTTTTACCGCCTGCTATTGGAACATTACAAGATTATATGATCTTAAACGACATAATATAAATGAATAACGGGACATTTTTGTCAAGATATCAATTATACTATTATTCCACGACAGTATAGCGAGTCCAATTTCAAACCCAAAAACTTAGTGCAGTTCACCCGTTTCATCAGTCCAGTTTTCGATTTCATTAGCAGGCTATAGTTACATTCCCTTGTAGAGAACATCATCTCACTCTTTGATAGATTTAGTAAGAGTTTACGTTCGTCACTGAAGAACTGCATATTCGAAGCGCAAGTACTAGCTTTATAACTTAAATCATCCACATCCGATGAGGTTACTATAGCAGATATATCGTCTGCAAACATTGTGAGACGCTCTACTTCATTTACCTTACTGTCCCTGATATTATTCATAAATAGATACAAGAAAAAGAGGCGGTCCCAGGACACCCTGTAGGACTCCCATATCAACATTCAAAAGCTCAGAAGCATGATCCCTACTCCCCGCTCTCAGGACTACCCTTCCAATCACCCCTCACCCCGTAAGAATATAATCTGGATTTTCGTATTGATCGAGTGATCCACCATTTCAAATGCCCTCGTATAGTTAAACACAATCCAGTTACCAGCTTCCTTTCATCCAAATTTTTTATTATACTATTGGTATTTGTTAGGCTTGCATCGCGCATCCTGCGTTGATCGTCTTGACCCCTTATGAATTATCTATTATGATCCGCGGTTTCTCAAAAATTCGGTGTGACTTAGGCTGGGTTTATAAACTCAATAAGTTTGCAATGCTCGATAGTTTCGAAAAATTCCCGGGGAGTTCGAGATAACCAATTTTTATGTTCGAAGTTCGGAAAGTTCGCTTCGACCAATGAAGACGATATTTTAAAGTCGTGTGGTTCGTTGCTTACGTCGCCATTCCGCCATTTGTATTTGTATTTTCCTTTTGTTGTAAGGTTAGTTCGTGTTTTATGCCGGAAAATTGAAAACGAAAAAATCGATAGTATGGAGTGATGACACTAATTTGTTGATATATACTCGACTTTATTTAAAATTCTGAAATATTTTAATTCATTCTATTGGACACAAACTTTAACCAATCAAACAACAACTTTTCTGTGGTTATTTGATGTTGGGTGAACAAAACACAGGATTTACAAATGAAATTGGTATTTTATTTAGTAAAGTACATGAAAAACACTTTCGTTACACTACGTTTTTTCAACTTCTCATTCTTGTCATTTCTACACTCTACTAGTGCTGCCAACTATGTAATTTTATTATAACAATATAAAATAACCCGTTCAAGGCTTAGCTTGCAGCATGTTTAATGTATTGCCTAACTATAGGTTAACAACATTTTCGAATTTCGTTACTGACTGTATAAATACCATATTCTGAAGTGTCGAATACGAACTTCACCAACTTGAACATAACTATGCAACCTCGCCAACTTTTCGAGTTTATAAATCCAGCTTTATGCTGTGATGCCACCGCTGTAAAACGGGTATTTACTATATCGGTAAACTTTGGTGAAAATGAACAGTCAACTGATGCAAGGCACAAGTCTTATATAAATATATCTATATTAGATCAAAGAGTAGTTGGGTTAGGTACTCTTTGATTAAATAGAAGGAAAAGCAAAACAGCGTTTTTAAAAAATATACAAAAACTCCTTATATATTTTAGTTAAAAATCACATTTTATTTACAGTAAATAATTTTATAAAACAAATTTATTTATAATAACAAAAAGGCAATAACCAATAGATAAAAATTAATAAGGGTGATTGTAAGTTCTAACATTATTCTATTCGTATAATAGTTTTAAAAGCATAATGTGTATAAAATAAGGTGTGTAAATATTAGGTATTTACATAATGTAGATATTGATTGTGTTTTTAACATATCCTAAAACTATTGCTATACATTGAAATTGATACGTATGGGATGGTGAGTACCTATTTTATATGCAATTCTTATAGGTATACAGTAAAATAGTTTATACCTACTATAAATACCCATCTTTTCAGAAGCAAATTCTCGTTTAGCCTATTTAGTTTCTTGCCCACAAAAAAAAATTGCTGAATTTAAATTTGAATGCGAGACGAGACGAGATTTTTGCTTCTCTCGCAATCTCAGTTTTAGGTTAGTTCAGGTCAGGTACTATTAAATCAATTATTAAAAATCCATAGCCTATATATTACTGCACAAAACAAAACTTAAACTTTAAAAGAAATAATTGGAATTCTATAAATTATTATCTGATATTCAATTTCTATTTTAAACCTTGTAGATTTAGGTTTGTCGATACCTATGCTCTCCTTAACTTAAATCCTGACATGTTCCTGTCACTTCCGGAAGTAGCTATCAACTTTAGTTTTTGAAATGCAACATGGTATTTTTATTATATTTTTGGATTTCCGTTTTTGAGATACAGTGGAGTCCGGATATAATGAACCTGCTTATAGTAAACTTCCGGCTATAGTGAATGCTACTTTAAGTACCCTACCTTGTTTCCATAAGACTAATACATTTTTTATCCCGGATAATAATGAACCCGCTTATAATGAATTTTCGGATAAATTGAACCGAATTTTAAGGTGAAATTCCGTATTCTACGCAATGGGCACATTTTCTGTACGTTGTTCTTTTTTTACGTTCCTCCCAATACTATAAGTTTTATTTTTTAAAGAGGCAAACCTAAGGGAAAAATGTTACATCTGCAAAATGCAAAAATTCTTTTACAAAAAGCTACAATATTTATTACCTATTTTTTTTATTTACCTGTTTTGGTAATAATTTTTTTAATATCAGGGTACCAATTTTAACAACCCATCACAAAAAATGCTTTAACTTGAAAACCATAACGAATCGTACCGCTCTTCTGTATAGGACTTTTTTGTTGCAAATGACCTTCTCTACTAACCATTGTTGTTCGACCCATGACTTATTGGAGATCTGTATATTAATAATTATAAGATATTTTGTTCATTTGTTTCAAATAGCTATTATAAGTTAACATAATGCAAAATAGTTTTCGTTGCACGTCATACCCTTCGAGTGACGTCGGTTATCAGCAGTGTTACCAGATTGTAAGCAAAATAACCGAGTGAGAGAATTACATTTTTTTTTTATGAAACAAGATAAATTTACATAAAAATAACAGAAACGTTTCTTTTTATGTGGTTTTTCTTAACTCACGTTGAAGCTGCGCTTACTGTGGAGATTTTCAAATATAGGGCAGCTGTGCTACACGCTAAAAATTAGTAAAGTAGAAATAAAATATGTAGACCTTGACATACTCTTTAAAGATACTTCTCTAACTTCTGTCAAGGCGTCAAGGGTACCAATGGGCCATTGTTGGTAGGCTTTTCCTAAAAATAGCTTAGAGAAGCCATTAATTCTTTGTACCGTCTATTTAACTGCTTAGGCATTTCTCACAAATGGTAAACAACGTAATCGATTTTTGCTATTCTTAAAAGAATAGTCTTTTTATGCTATTTATAAGAATATTTCAAGTTTTGTCAAAAAATACACGCACAATAACACGAAACGTAAACAAAACGTCAAAACAGACCAACGAATGAGCTGGCACCACCGCGGCGTCGACAGTTCTGTTGCCAACTGTCGGCCTATAAAATTCAAATTATATTAATTTTTGCAAGTTTAAATTTAAAAAAATATTTGCTAGAAGTGGGTTCGTATCAAAGAAGAATATTTAAATATTTTAGTATATTTGAATGAAATTTTAATATTTTTTGCCCAAATTTAATTTTCTCATGTTTTCCTACGGATTTACAATTAACAGCTGATTGATGACGTGTAACGGAATTTGTTTTGCATGAACTATACGTACTTTGACTGTTTCGCAGCAGAGATTTCTTAATTATTGGAATACCTACATAATATGTATATCGAAATTTACGCTTTTAGAAAACAAGATTGTTTCCGTCTCGGCCTCGTCTCAAACTTTTTCGAGACATGGGCGTAACCAGGGAATTTTTCTGGGGGGAAAGCCCTTTGTGTTTGAATTGAATATAGTACCTAATAACGTTCCGGTTTTATCAGATATGGTTATGACGTTTTGTGTACGTCGATAAAGTGACATCATATTATATGCCCGTTATTTATTGATAATTCAGCCTGAACTAACCTATACCTATTTAAAAACCATATTTGTTCCAATGTAAACTACGGATTTTACGAGTTTATTTGAATATAGCAGAGCTTCTGTAACAGTTGTAAGAATACTTTACTACCATATCTATACTTAGTTGATGTGAAGTCTGTGAATAAATAAATCTAAGTGCTTTTAACGTGCGACGTTTTACGTCTTGTTTTTTTTTATCAAATTTACAATCACCCTGATGATGCTTAGCATACTGTGCATTTAAGTACATTTATTTTGTCTTGCTAAATGTAATATCTACAGATTACAATTATTGTTTTGAATATTGTCTGTAGGAACTGTAAGCCACTGTCACAATGTTTGATAGTCGTGCAGAATGCCGCTTGGAGATTGGTATAGTGGTTGTCCCATTCCGGGACCACTGAGGGTTGGGTAGGCGTTTAACTGTGGAGGGATCATTCCAGAAGGATTGTACGTAGCCATCTTGTGCCCTTCGGATTCGCTGTCTGAGCCGCTGGAATCTATCGGTTGTTTGTCCGAGTTTGGTTGACTGCTGTAAGTAAAAAAACAACAATAAACTAAAATAAAATAGATGCTTTTATATGGGGTGACAGGTGACCCGTTATCGTTATGTAGATATTTACTAAGTCATATACAGGGTGTTTATTAAACATACGTCAAAAATTAAAGGGGCTATTACTGGACTATTCTAAGACTATTTTGTCCTTTGATGGTTTTGGAAACGCCGCGTTGTTTCGAAGATATAGGACGAGAAAATTTTTCGACAATAATAACATTTTATTATAAATATTACATGTAAAGTTTCTTAATTGACAAGAACTGTTGAAAATGACTACCTCGGTCCAATTAGCCAGTCACCCACAATTCCAACCCAAACGTTCAACGATAACTGATGTTGAGAACGATCTTCAAGTAGACGTATTTAAATGAAATTCACGTTTGAACTGATTTGCTTAAAAGATAAGAACGCATTTTAAAAAAACACCCCGTATAGAGGAATTGGTAATATTATAGAGATTGAAATCGTGTAAATATGTCTTAGTAGCGTACCTACTGGTGCATAATTAAAAACTGGTAAAGGTCCATGGAAGCGATGGAAGCACCGCTTTCCCTACTGCTTTCATAAGAAAACATTTCTTTTTAATTAAAATGAATTTAATCTATGCCAATCAAAATTCATAATATATTTATTTCTAGTTATTTCTTCTAAGTTTTAAACCAAATCCCGCCCTGCATTTCTTCCTGACCAGCGCAATATAAAACTTGCTGTATTTAATACTTTGGTTTTTTTTTTAATATTTTTTGACATAATGTCGATATTTGAACTAAAATTATTATATATATATTAATATCTAGGATAATTAAAGAGTATAACAACCAACAAAATAATAACAATAACTGACTAACTAACTAACCTCACTTCCTTTAAAGGTTTGTTCCAACCTGCTATTCTATGCCCGAACGATTATTTTCAGCCTGTCAATGAAACTTTGAACTTGGCAATCGACTGTTGCAGTGGTAAATTAGTTGTGCAACCATTCAAAGTACCTAAGTATTGTACTGATACAGTTCTTGGTTGGGTTGAAACAAACCTTAAATTAACCGGCAAATATATTTTTCCCATTTTTAACCATGCGTGAAGTTTTCAAATATATTACTACATATTATACAGTGTGTCCAAAAAAGTTTGCAACATATGGGAAAGTTTTTTTATTACCGATTTCTCAGAAAATTTTATTTTTGATAAAAGTTGATGCATGCCTTAAAACTAAAAAAATCGAAATTGCCTTAAAAGTAAAGTACCTTAATTATTAGAAATACAGCAAAATTTAATATGGAAATGTTTTTGCAAATTAAAAACTTAGTCCAAATGCGAAGTTTGAGTTAGGTGTCCCAATTTTTAATTTTTTTTTCTTTAATCTCTATTTTCCCCTAAACGGTACGCCTCTGGTCGATTTTTTGTTTACGCAATTTTAATATATTTATCAAAAACTTAAACGTGGGTTCATAATAAAGATGTATTAAGTAGTTGCAAACCTTTTAAAACTTTTCAATGATACGAGGTGGTTTAGATATTAACGTATTGCACGCCTACTTAAACACATTTTAGCCAACCTATGTTTTAAACAAAATTATGATAGAATCCAACTCGATTCATAGTACAGAAATAATTAATAATTTATTTGTCACAATAAATAAATAAATAATTACGAAATTTGAGTATTTGTCTCAATTTTTAATTTGACTGACTAACAGTCTTATGATTCATTTTGGTCTATGAATATTTCCTAATCAGCACTAACAAGAAAAAGATCATATTATTTTCAGAATGATGTTGAAGAAAAAAATGAGACATTAACCATACTATTACTGCTAACTAATGCTCTGTATGTCCGCCATTTCTCTTAATACATTTTGTTGTTTGTTTACTAAAATGATCAATAACTCTTCTTAACGTTTCGGGAGAAATTAAAGAAATGTCTACACGAATCTCATTTTCTAAATGATCTAAATCAGATATCCCCAAAGAAAAAAATCCAAAGGTGACAAATCTGGAGATCTTGGTGGCCACTGATATTCGGAATACCTTTCAATCCATTT
The DNA here is from genome assembly GCA_963920685.1 of Polydrusus tereticollis. Taxonomy (NCBI): domain Eukaryota; kingdom Metazoa; phylum Arthropoda; class Insecta; order Coleoptera; family Curculionidae; genus Polydrusus; species Polydrusus tereticollis. Next base: position 113,737,856 of record OY987327.1, on the reverse strand, counting down.
ACCATTAAACTGTCTATCCAAGTAATCTGTAACCATCCGAGCACAATGAGCTGGTGCTCCATCCTGTTGAAACCACATACTGCATCTAATATTGAAAGGCAACTCGTCTAGTTCGTTAGAGAGTTCGTTTAGTAGAAATTGGAGGTAACGTTCAGAATTAAGAACTTTCCGAAAGAAGAAATGACCCACTATCTTATTATTCAAAATGCCACACTATACATTAGTTTTTGCTGAATACTGGCTTTTACACTCTATCAAAAAATTTGGATTAGCGTCTGCCCACCATCGACACTTCTGCTTTGAAACTACACCGTTTGTGTTGAAGGTAGCTTCGTCAGAAAACAATATATTTCGGTGAAATTGACAATTGCTCTCTATTTCTCCTTGTACCCAAAATGAAAAACACAATCTATCCTCATAATCGCATTCTATTTGATTAACAAATACAGATTTGTATGCATGATACTTATATTCTTTAAGTATGCTATTTACAGTAGACTTTTTAGATTCTGAGTCTACTTCGACTGGCCTTAAAGATTTCCTTGAATTTTCTATAAACATTTGTAAAACTTCAAGTTCTTTCTCCTCACTTCTTACCCATTTGGTATGCTTTTTCTTGTAACTAAATTCCAATGAGCCCGTTTCTTTGAAGAAGTTATAAATTCGAGAAACTGCGCTATAATGTATGTTCTTTTCAGGGTGTCTTTCAGTTAAGATAGATGCTGCTTTTCTAAACGATTTATATTTATCCCCAACAATAAGAACTAATTCTGCCCTTTCTTGTAATGTTAGTTTTGCCGCCATAATTTTTAACAATAATTCAAAAAGTAAGTTGACATAATTATCCGTATGTGTGAAAAGCTGACAAGTATGCTGCTATTGATTTTTAATTCAATTGTTTCTACGACCTAGTCTTTAAAAAAGTAAAATACCTATTTTATATGCATTTTTTTAAGGTAGGTTTTTGGACTTGAGCGTACTGGGCGAAAATGATAAATAAATTATTAGTTACTTCCAGTACTATGAATAGAGTTGGATCTTATCATAATCTTGTTTAGAACACAAGTTGGTTAAAATGTGTTTAAGTAGGCGTGCAACACGCTAATATCTAAACCAACTCGTATCATTGAAAGCCTTTAAAAGGTTTGCAACTACTTAATACATCTTTATTATAAACTCACGTTTAAGTTATTTGATAAATATATTAAAATTGCGATAACAAAAAATCAAATCGACCAGAGGCGTATGGTTTAGGGGAAAATATAGATTAAGGAGAAAAAATTAAAAATTGAGATACCTAACTCAAATTTCGTATCTGGACTAAGTTTTTAATTTGCAAAAACATTTCCATACAACATTTTGCTGTATTTCTAATAATTAAGGTACTTTACTATTAAGGTAATTTCGAAAAAATGGCATTTGCTCCCTTACTATTAGCGGCATGTGAAATATGAAATATGCATTTATAGTTTTAAGGCATGCACCAACTTTTATCAAGAATAAAATTTTCTGAGAAATCGGTAATAAAAACTTTCTCATATGTTGCATACTTTTTTGGACACACTGTATATGTAAGCTTAGTTGCCTATCCTAAAGCCGTTTGATTTAATGGCAGGGTACGCTTGCCGACCCCAGCCTGGGTTACTTGAAATGTAAAACAATTTATTTTATGGCGGCTCGGCGTAGTATGGAAGTATGAGGTCCGAGTTTTTAAGGGCGATTTAAAAGTTGGAACGTTTATTCGCTGGCAGTTTGCCAGTCATTAAAAATTCATAATAATGTAGATAAATAATAATATTATACTGTCTGTTGTCTGTTAGTTCTTGTCAATTAACAACCACAAACCCTAACAAATATTACCTTTTTTACTCATTAACAATAACAATTTCATAGGAAAAATATTTAACAAACGACAATCAATTCAAGATTCCCATGAGGTGATCAGCCCTAATTGAGTTAATCAGTAGTGAAATGCAAACTGGCGATGCGTATCCCGGAGTCGAATTACCTGCAGAAGCCCTACATATTTTATTATATACCCCAGTGAGTATAACAACGGGGGATGCTTGCTTGCATTATTTCCTGTTTCCATATCCATTATATTATGGTGGCGACTTGCGACGATAGACAATTTTAGATCGAAGGGATATTTTAGTAAATTCATATGGCAGTGGGAAAAACTGAATACTAAATTGGTTAACATAAGATTCTCGCTCTAAATAGTACTAAAAAAATAGTAGTAAACTGCTGGTTAATTTCTTGATAAAAGAAGTTATTTATATAAGGGATGCGAGTAAAACCAACAAGTTTGCGAGCAAGCCAGTAGCCATGTTTTACAAATAATAGTAATAGGATCTGCAAAACAAATATTTCCCTTTATGAAGTAAGTACCTGTTCTATGATATAATTCACTATTTTCATCCATGAACATCGAGGGAATTATAAGGGTGTTAATTACCAAGGGCAACGTTTCTGTCCCGAGTGCCTATGGCTCTAGGAACGGCAATTGGTCGAGGTTATTAACACCTAATAATTCTCGTGATACAGAAATAATTTTAACATTGAAAATATATTGACTTAAATTTGGACATTGAGTTAGATCTTTATCTTTTACTCCTTTTCTTTATCGTACTTCTGTTCAGAACAACTTCTTGGGTGGGTTTTGGTGCTGACAATTTTATTGTTTTTGCTGCTTTGTTGATCGTATATGGTAATGCTTTTCTTATTTTCCTAATGATATTTTTCTAGTGCAGCTTGTTTTTCTTAAGGTGGGAGCCAGTCGCGTGGAAGTCTATATGTAGCTTGGTGTGGTGCGTGAGTGTGTGATCTTTATCTTTTACTCCTTTTCTTTATCGTACTTCTGTTCAGAACAACTTCTTGGGTGGGTTTGGGTTTTGGGTGCTGACAATTTTATTGTTTTTGCTGCTTTGTTGATTGTATGCTAATATGGTAATGCTTTTCTTATTTTCCTAATGATATTTTTCTAGTGCAGCTTGTTTTTCTTAAGGTAGGAGCCAGTCGCGTGGAAGTCTATATGTAGCTTGGTGTGGTGCGTGAGTGTGTGACTGAGTAATAAGTACATTGACATTGAAAATGTTCATATTATCGCACGGGCACGTTAGTATGGGTACGGAATTCAACGAAATTCTTGTGTTACATTCGTCCCATACGTCACACAGTCTAACGACACCGAATTAAGATGATCCACAAGCGGAACTACGCGAACCGCCGCCGCCGAGCCGGTGGCCCGATGATGACGGGGAAGGGAGAAGGGACGAAGGACGACGGGATCAGACCAAGTCGAGAGTTAGAGGCGCGTTAGAGTTTATAACCTTTATTTTACTATTTTTTACATTATAAATCACTAAAACTTATATTAACTACCTAAATATTACATTCAAATGTATGAGTTTTCGCAGATCTCAAATCTCACAATAGTCAGAAGCATTGCACTCTGCTTCGACATTTTCAAGGTCTTCCCCGGTTGCATCTTTGTAAAGGACTGTAAATTTTTTTTATACAGGGTTATTCATGTTATTCGACACGACATATTATAGATAAATTATTTGTTTTGGATAAAAAAAAGTTTTCGTGGTGGGCAGCGGCCTGTAAAGGGTACATTTTGAAATTATTTTTATGACGTACAGGTTGTCCCAGAAATACAAAATGCATCAAAATCGTATTTTTTTAAATGGAATCCTTTGTATATTATTTTATTTTCGGTTTCTATAATCAAAATAAAAACGAGTTTCATCGGAGTTTATTGTAGTTAAACCCTACGGTTTTTGAAATATTTCGTATTTTGTGAAAATATAATAACAATTTTAATGATTAAATTCTCAATAATATGTATTTTCTTTTTTCAAAGTAAATTCACACTGGAGCCTATTAACTGATCAGGTTGTATGTTGCACTGATGAAAAACCCATTAATTTTTACAAGGTGTCCAAAACGTACGACAAAACAATTACAAGTTTGAAATGATAATAACTTGTTTATTATCATTTAGATGTAACACCCTGTATTTTATGTCAGCAATATATGTAAAATTTAATTGCCTATCGAAAGGTATGAAGCTTTCCCATTGCTTGTTGCTCACGTTTTCATGAAAAATGCAAATATTCATAATACAGACTGATTTTAAAATTTAATATTAATTAAGTCACCTATGGCATTTTCACAAGTCACATAAATATAATTTAAACAGAATAGGATAGAAAATCATAATTGATCACCCACCCCCCTTAAGTTACGTACCGTACTTCTGGAACACCCTATATATAAATTAATTTCTGTATTGTAACTAGATCCGAATAAATAAAACAAAACACTTTGATGACACCATCTTCAAAGGCCTATCTCGGTATGGAAGTATTTGTTAACATGAACTTTTTTCATTTGGAATACCTTAAAATTTGTATTCCTAATTTCTGGATTCCCCCGATTCCCTGATAATATTATTTTTGATTTTCCATGCCTTAATTATATAAATTTACTTTAAAAATTTTTTTATGTAATTTTCTTATCGATATCATACCTAATGTGCTTTGAAACTGATATTCACAAACCAGCTAGTAGTTCTGTTACCAGAGTAGGAAACTGTATACATAAAAGAAGAATATGCAGTTGCCTAACTATGCACCTTATTTCATATTTAAATCTATGCTTACCATTAGGCAGACGTAATATTTCTTTCATTATATCAATAGTGGATAAAGAGGTAAAGAAATCTAATTTCTCAGGCTAGTAAACGGCCAATAATGATTGTTTCTGGATTTAGTGGGAAAAATATCTTACACTATATGCCTTTTTGCTTAACTTACATTTTACATCCCGTTACTAATGATAAAGGGATGTAAGGTATATAGCGTATAGAAACTTTAACGAACAATAAAATATAATATAGTAAAATTCGAAATGGTAATGTTCTTTTCACAATAAATGGTTTTGACCTATTAACTCTAATAAGACTAAAGGGTCGATCTCATTGTGTAGACATTAAATATGTAAATTATAAAGGTGAAGTAAAGGGTCGGACTAAGGAAATGAAGTAATTCTACTCATATAATGTGTTTATATTAATTTAATGAAACGAAAAAAAAAAAAAATATCATAAATTTTTAAATACTTATGTTTATTTACATGTACCTATAATGTTATATCTAGTTTAATTGCGCTGTCACTATCCTCATCTAAATTACTTATAATCGGTTTAATTGTATCATGCAGAGAAACATAAGAATTTTCTACAGTAATTACACGATGGATTTAATTTTTCCAACTACCTGGGGAAATATCAATAACACATTTTTTTTATTAATTCTACAACACTATAGCTTAAAGCCAGAGAATTATTTTCTGACATAACAAATGATTTTAATTGATGCCACATGTGCTGTATGGCATTAAAAATACAATAATAAGGTGGGAGCCGTAGCCGTAGCACAGTATGTCCCATTTCCTCTGACAATGGGTCACAAACATATACTTTTTTAATGCCTTTAAAACTTCTAAAAGATAACTTTTTTATAACATTCTTCAAAATATATATCGTTTGCCGCAATGTAGTTTTGAATCTCCAATTTCGTATTATTTCAACCTGGAGCCTTATATAATAGGCGACTGTGATATTGTCCATTACTATTACGCTATTCTAAGAAAGGTTTGGCAAAAGACAATTTTTGAACCATTCTTCAAAAAGTTGTGCCGTTGTATCTTTATGGTAGTCCTTGCAGGAGTCTTTAATATTCTTTGCAGAAAGCCACAAGGTATTTGGGACCCAACCGTTTTCTAATCCGGCATGTAAAATGGTAATTCTTTTCTCTTTATTTGACGGAGCTCTTGTTTTACACCTGCCGGAAGAATTGGACAATTCTTTGGATGGTGTGTCATGCGTGTTAAACCATGTCTCATCGAGGTAAATAAAATTATTGGACGGTTTTCAGAACGATATTTCCTTATCGATGTTATATACTCACGACGCCATTTTTGTAATCGCTGGGATTCCATAAGTACTTGCTTTTTGTCAATTGTGCGATATTTGAAGCCCATTTTAAACAAAACTCTCCAAAGGATAGTGATTTTACAGCTTATTTGGGGTTCGTTATTAGCGAGCCGTTGCTTCGGAGTTTCCTATGTAGGTACGCGTTGCTCTTCGTACATGGTACAGACTTTCCGCCTTATCGAGTCCTTATCGGCTTCGTCGAAACCTTTATTGGAACCGGCATCTTTACGGTTCTTTCTTGATTTGATGGGATTTTACACGATTCTTTTCACTGTAAGGGGTATCTTAGTCAAATTATTAGTTTCACGCGCAGCAGCACTAGCGCTAAGTTGTTCCTAGCATTTTCCACGGACGCTACATAATGCTGTTTTATACGTATAATATAATATGTCGTAAAACGATATTGCATACAATTGAACACTTCCCGTGAGAAATAAAGCCTGACATTCAATCTCTCAAAATACCTGCTAAACGGGGATATCTAAACATTGAAAATTATCTTATGTCAATTTACCCTTACCTAGAAATCATTTTAATCCGGCCCGGAAAATGAATACTGGGAATTTACTGGAATTTACGACCGAACTTGGTACTAATTTTATTGCAGTCATTAAATCAGATCCATTTTTCGTGAAAAGAACTTTAAATTTATATTCCGTTGTCGACATTAACCAACATATTGTTTAGCTCATCCGGTAAAATAAAATATAGTTGTTTTGATTTAAAAATATAAGTTTGAGGGAAATTTTTAAAACGGTATTTTAAGGAGCTGTCAGTAGGTATTCCCTTACTTGAGACCGTATCTCCTAAAACACATGTATTTTCTTATGGAGAAATTTCCATTATTCAGCCATGCGCATTCCGTTATGATGGCATCCATTTCAACACAAACATTATAATGTACTTTTTTCCTTTTTGTGACATGCGTAATTGATATAGTAATTGTAGATATGCTTTAAAGTTCCTGTACAAACCTGTTTAGGACTCTGTTGACTGATGCAGTGTGGATTAAAAATATTATTATTTTAAAATTATTTATTAAATTTAAGGCACAAAACTTTGTTTATAAGTAATTGGTATAATTAATCGGTGTTATAATCATAAGCCTCTTGATTAAGAACGACCATTTTAATTTAATTGTATATTATGTTGTTAATGTTACATGGTATATTTTACGTAGAATAATAGTTTTAGATTTAGGATTAGACAATCTCCTTGTATTTACATTAAATCATTAAATAAGTTACATAAAAAGGGGGGGGGTTTTACGTTTTAATATTTAAGTTAAACATACGTGTATGTCAAGGATAAAGCTAGATCAAAAGGATGGAACGAAATCGAGAAAAGTATTCAAGTAGTTGGGATAATTTTAGGGTTTTTCACAGGGAACCGACCTAGATGTCTAGGTAGATTAAATAGCAGTTGCTTGTACCTGATCGCAAAATGTGTTTACCAATCAAGTTGTAGTTAGTTAAAAAAAAAGGCATTGGTTTTATCTGGATTTAACCGTTCTGATTTTAAAAAATAATTATTATATCAATGAAATATTCTTATGAAATTTATAGTGTAACATACACAAACCTTTATATTATATTCATCGAATTGAATGATTTTCACACTTACCTAGAGTGGACCTTCTATTGGATGGCCGAAGGCAACATAGATTTTTTTTTCTCTTCAATAAATAAAAAAAGACCCACATGCGGACGCTGAACTCTAATCAGCATATTTTACTAGTAAATGGACCTATTATTGTTGTGTACAATGATTCGATGATTTATCATAGTTTTGTATGCGATCTACGAGGGTTCCACTCATATGCTATTAACGACTCACTTTTTTCAAATATCACTCGATGTCAGTGTTGTAGTTCTGGTTGCGATAACACAGAGTAATTGGCTGTTGACAGTGTTTATAAAATAAAAATAGACTAACCTTTTCTGCAAACGTTCTTAGGGACCGTTGTCTTCTTTTTTTTTTTTATAACGGATATTGACACAAAAACGGCAGTATAGTGGTCTTTTGTTAATTTCGGATTTATTTGATGTGTTGATTGACGAGGCAAATATCATTGATGATCAGTGGTGATGATTGATATTTACGTTTTACCTGTTAGCCTGACTTTGTAATCGTTTTCAAAATTTCTTCACATTACGACCCTGATGATGAGCTCGCAAAACGCATAGACAAAAAGTTTTTTAAATATAAAAGGTTTAAGGAGAACGTTTGCCCTTAAACATTATACGCTTATTTAAGACAATATTAATTTAAACTACAAAAAAGTATATTGTTTTTATTAAAATTGTACTATTTATACTTTAAGTATGTATAGATATTTTTATTATTTTGTAACTATGGTGAGTTCTTTGTATTCCAAAAAAGTGGATTTTCTGAATTATTTTATTTTACTATTATTATACAGTATTAGTATTTGTCTATCATTAGTTTGCTATAGCGTTAAATAAGGCCACTGCATTTTATGCATTTTTAATTATGAATTCAAGACATATTTCAATTCAACTAACAATTTGCATGTTTAAACATGTAACTGTTTAAAATAACCACCTGAAAAGTAATAACATGTAAGAACTAGGTCCAGTAAAAAATACTACAAAAACTAAGATTAGGGTAAAATCACCTTCTAACCAAGTATGGCTGATTCCAAGAAGATATCACTTCAATGACCCTACACTCCCAGTATAATTTACTTTTAGTTCATTACCTCATTAATTCAATCTCGCGAATTAATTATCCCCTCCCGCTTCATTTTTGAGTAACCCAATAAGTTCTTTTCCCCCACCCCTACAATTCACTACCCCCACTCCAATCTCGACAGATCCTACATTATAACTAGGCGTCTGCAGAAAGACCTTGTCATATCTACTTTTAGACAGGCAACCGGACAGACACATCTTGTAGAAATTTACAGAAAGATGGAGAAGTTTATTATTGTTAAAGACGTTGTTAAAAAGTTACGAGAATTTAACCTTACAGGACGCACTCTAGAGTTTAAGTTAAAACCTGTTCCACAGGGAGTTGAACCAGTTGGTTGGGTGGAAAAAGGAATTAATCAAATTATTCAAAACGCTACAGTAGGCCTACAACCCTTAGATCGTGTGGGTTTTAGTTTTTGCTCTAAAGACTTCAACCGAGGAGAAGGTTGGATTCGCTTCAAAGCAGCTAAAGACATAACCTTTCAAGATGTTTGGAGTGTTATAAGTGGCATTTATCAGTCAAACTCAGCAGGTCTTAATACAGAATCATTTTGTCTTAGTGTGACAACTGTTAGATTACCTGTTGGTGGGGGCAGAGGAAAAAATTATAACAGCTTTCACGAGGAATGTGACAAGCGACGAGGTATTATAAGTATTAAAAATACCGATAACCTGTGTTTACCACGTGCTTTGGTAGTCGCCATTGCCCATAATAAAAGAGATCCCGAATTCAGTAAGGTTAGAAGAGATATTAGTAAAATTCAAACCGAAAGAACAAGATCATTGTTGGAGAGAGCTAAAATTAGCATTCCTGAGGCAGGAGGTGGAATTCCCGAGTTAATACAATTTCAAAATCATCTAAAAGAATATAAATTAGTTGTTTATAGCTATGGATCAAAAGGACGAAATATTATATTTGAAGGTTCAACTGAAAGCAATAAACGGCTGAACTTATTACATTACAAAAGCCATTTTAATGTAATTACATCGCTGACAGCAGCTTTTTGTTCTAACTATTTTTGTGAAAAGTGTTACGTCCCATATGATCACAAAAATGAGCACCGATGTGGTGGAACCTGTCAGGCATGTCAGCAAGCCCCTGCTTGTGAAATAGCAATAAAAATTAAATGCCAGGACTGTCTACGATTTTTTAGAAGTCAAAACTGTTACGAAAATCATAAAAAGGATTATTCGTCAGGCAAATTTACAGTATGCGAACAAATTAAACTATGTTCTATTTGTTTAAAAACCATTAAGGCCAAAAGAGCACATGTATGTGGTGAAATTTATTGTAAAATTTGTAATAAACATGCACCCGAGGATCATCTATGTTATATTCGGCCTGATAAGGGAAAACCTAAGATTAAAGATGTTCTTTTTGTATTCTACGATTTAGAGACGAGCCAAGACAAACTATTGGAAAATTCAACGTTTTTACATGAAGTCAATCTCTGTGTTTTCAAACAATACTGCGATGAGTGCATGGATTCTGAAGCAGATACTTGTAAAAAATGCGGTCTAAAGTTACAAAAAGTCAGAGGTATAGACCCAGCGGGGACATTTACTAACCATTTGTTACAAATGAGGAAAAACTTTAAAGAAATTATTGTAATAGCCCATAATGGTCAGGCTTTTGATCACCAGTTTATATTAAACTACATTATGACAAAGACAGATTTTACACCTGAGTTAATCATGAGAGGTACCAAAATAATTACGATGCAACTTGAAAATGTAAAATTTATCGACTCACTTAACTATTTCCCTATGCCTTTAGCCAAACTACCAAAGGCATTTGGACTTGATGATATTTTTAAAAAAGGCTACTTCCCGCACCTATTTAATACAAAGGCAAATGAAAACTATATAGGACCTCTACCATCAATTAAATATTACTCCCCAGACAGTATGAAAGAAGAAGACAGAGCCAAATTTCTTAAATGGTTTGTAGAGCATGAAAATGATGGTTTCGATATGCAAAGAGATCTGGTAGACTACTGCGTATCGGATGTCGAAATTCTTGCGCAATCATGTTTAAAGTTTAGAGAACAACTTATACAAACTACCAATGTTTGTCCATTTACTGAAGCCACAACTATTGCTTCAGCATGCAATAAAATTTTTAGAAGAAATTTTTTGAAGCCTAATACTATAGGAATCATACCAAAAAATGGATACAGATGGAGAAACAGGCAGAGCAAAATTGCCATAGATTGGTTACTTTGGATCGAGAATCACAGAAAAATCAACATCTTACATGCTGCTAATGGTAAAGAAGCTGTTTTAAATGGTGTAAAAGTTGATGGTTACTGCTCCGAAACAAATGAGGTGTTTGAATTTCAAGGATGTTATTTCCATGGATGTACTGTATGCTACAAGTTCGGCAGGAACGATCCTCTTTCCGAGGACCCCTCAGAAACGCTAAATTTAAGATATGAAACCACAAAGGCAAAAATTATGAGACTAAAAGATTTCGGTTTTTTAGTTAATGAAATGTGGGAGTGTGATTTTAGAAATTTATTAAAAAATAATCCAGAGATAAAATCCTATACTAATACCCATTACAACAAAATTTTGACAAAACTAAATCCAAGAGATGCTTTTTATGGAGGACGAACAGGAAATACATGCGAATACTATGAAATAAAAGATACGGAAAAAATTAAATACGCCGATGTTTGTTCCCTCTATCCGTACATCTGTAAGAGTTCTAAATTTCCACTATCACATCCAGAAGTGTATGTAGGAGATGCGTGTAACAAATTAAACCTAAATAATATAGATGGTTTAATTAAATGCACAATTCTCCCACCAGAAGAGTTGTACCATCCAGTACTCCCTCAAAAAATAAACAATAAATTGATGTTTATTCTTTGTCGAACATGTGGTCAAGACATGAATTACAACGAATGTAAGCATACCAGCGAAGAAAGGGTACTTGAAGGAACATGGGTTCTGGACGAGGTACTTAAAGCCCTAGAAAAAGGATATAAAATACAAAAAATACATGAAATCTGGAAATATAACGTACGAAAGTTTAATAAAGAAAACGGTGAGGAAGGATTATTCACATCCATGATGAATAAATTCATTAAAATCAAACAGGAAGCATCAGGCTGGCCTAAAGATTGTGAAATAGAGGAAGACAAAGTTAAATACATTGACCAGTTCTTTGAAAAGGAAGATGTTAAACTAGAGTATACCAAAATTATTGAAAATCCAGGGCTAAGATCACTGGCGAAATTAATACTTAACTCGTTTTGGGGAAAATTCGGTCAAAGAGAGAATCAACCAAAGACGAAAATTGTAAATAAACCAGCAGATTTATTTGCAATGTTTATTAACCCTGCAATTTATATCAATGGGGTTATACCCGTCAACGATAAAACATTACTTGTCAATTATGAATATATAGAAGAAGCCAGCGATCCGTTGCCGACTGTTAATGTTGTTATAGCGGCTTACGTAACAGCGCAAGCGCGCCTTAAATTATACTCCTATCTTGAAGCTCTTGATAAAAGAGTCTTATACTATGATACAGATTCCGTGATTTATGTTTCAAAAAATAATGACCCCGATATATCAACGGGGCAATTTATTGGAGACATGACAGACGAGTTGGAGAGTTATGGCTCTAACTCATACATAACTAAGTTTGTTTCTGGAGGCCCCAAGAATTATGCATTTAAGGTTCACTCGACGAAAAGTAATTTAGAAGAAACGGTCTGTAAAGTTAAAGGTATAACTCTCAACTATGCCGCATCACAAGTAATAAATTTTGATGCAATCAAACACATGATTCTTCAAAAATCCGAACCGATCCCCATCATATCCAGAAGCATACGGCGTAGCAAGGAGCACATTGTGACAACTTGTACTGAAGTCAAACTCTATAGACCTATTTCAACAAAGAGAAAATTTCTATCGGATGGAAGCTCCGAACCATATGGATATAGAAAAAGAAAAACCCATTGAAAATAAAATATATTGTATATTTTGTATGTATTGTATATAAAATATATTATAAATATTGTATATCTAGAACCGCTATGGAGTTTAAAAATGTAAATTAAGTAATAAACAATTTAAAATATCCATTTTGGTTTTATTTTTTTCTTTAACAGTAAGAGTTTTCAAAAGTATTTAAATAAGTAATTATGTACATATTAAAAAAATATGTTTTTATTTTTACAAAGACACTTATAATTTAAATAGTTTGAAAATATTATCCAGTCATTTAAGTACTACACTTAAACTTAAAGAAAAGTTCTCCGAAGCCACAAAAAACACTAAGGGAATTGGTTCTTTTCAGCTATTTTTCTGTTATTCTTATAGTAATCCATAATCGTTTCAAATTTGAACGACCCACATGATAGTCTTTTTTTTTTTTTTTGTAATTTATGCATATTTAATTACAAGGTTTCATACAACTTTAACAAATAGAGTTGTTTTTTCTTTTATTTTTTTCTTTTCTTTTTTCTTTTTCGGTTCTTAAGAAATGCTAAAGAATCTGTACAAAACAAGTCACGAATTAACTAAATAGCCACCATTTCACTAAATACTTAACACTCAGTATACAATTTTCAGAAATGTCATGATTAAGAACGGTTCTAGTCATTTTATACAAGATTTCACATGATTTAACAAATTTAAAACATTTTTTTTAATTTTTACTAAATTCTAAACACTCAGTATACACTTTTAAGAAAATAGGACGATTTGCGACTGTTTTAGTCATTTTTTACAAAGTTTCACAGGGCTTAATAACGTTAAAACATTTTTTTTAATTTTTTACTAAATTCTAAACACTCAGTATACAATTTTCAGAAATGCCATGATTAAGAACGGTTCTAGTCATTTTATACAAGATTTCACATGATTTAACAAATTTAAAACATTTTTTTTAATTTTTACTAAATTCTAAACACTCAGTATACACTTTTTAAGAAAATAGGACGATTTGCGACTGTTTTAGTCATTTTTTACAAAGTTTCACAGGGCTTAATAACGTTAAAACATTTTTTTAATTTTTTACTAAATTCTAAACACTCAGTATACAATTTTCAGAAATGCCATGATTAAGAACGGTTCTAGTCATTTTATACAAGATTTCACATGATTTAACAAATTTAAAACATTTTTTTTAATTTTTACTAAATTCTAAACACTCAGTATACACTTTTAAGAAAATAGGACGATTTGCGACTGTTTTAGTCATTTTTTACAAAGTTTCACAGGGCTTAATAACGTTAAAAACATTTTTTTTAATTTTTTTACTAAATTCTAAACACTCAGTATACAATTTTCAGAAATGACATGATTAAGAACGGTTCTAGTCATTTTATACAAGATTTCACATGATTTAACAAATTTAAAACATTTTTTTTAATTTTTACTAAATTCTAAACACTCAGTATATCATTTTCAGAAAATAATACAATTCAGTACAGTTTTACAAATTTTCACAGGTCTTAATAACATTAAAACATTTTTTTTTTTAATTTTTACTAAATTCTAAACACTCAGTATACAATTTTCAGAAATGACATGATTAAGAACGGTTTTAGTCATTTTATACAAGATTTCACATGATTTAACAAATTTAAAACATTTTTTTTTTAATTTTTTACTAAATTCTAAACACTCAGTATATCATTTTCAGAAAATAATACAATTCTGTACAGTTTTACAAATTTTCACAGGTCTTAATAACATTAAAACATTTTTTTAATTTTTTACTAAATTCTAAACACTCAGTATACAAGTTTCAGAAATGACAGGATTTAGAACAGTTTTTACAGATATTTACAAAGTCTTAATAACATTAAAATATTTTTTTCTAATTATAATTGCTATTTTCATCTTTTTTATTCCTTAATTATCTAACATAATGTATACAATTTCAAGAAATAGTAGATTTTTAATCCATGTACAAAATTCAAGAATCTAGAATACAATTAAATGTAGGCTTTTTTAATTATTGGCATCTCAGGCAAATTATTTCCCCCAAAATTATCTAAAAAAGATATACCAAAAACATTCTAAAGCGGTTTTTTACCTCTATAAGTATGCAGGCCGATCCGACCCTTGTCGGTTTTATTACCCGCATAAATTAACACAGTAGAGAGATATTAAGAGAGCGAGATCAGGTGGTGCTGGTGGTGCTGGTGGTGCAACTAACCCAGGTGGTGCAGGTGGTGCGTTTTATGATCTAACCCGGGTGGTTCGGTGGTGCGTTTTATGACCTAACCCGGGTGGTTCGGTGGTGCTGTTTATGAGCTAACCCGGGTGCTTTCGTGAGGCGGCTCTCTTAGTATCTCTCTACTGTGTTAATTTATGCGGGTAATAAAACCGACAAGGGTCGGATCGGCCTGCATACTTATAGAGGTAAAAAACCGCTTTAGAATGTTTTTGGTATATCTTTTTTAGATAATTTTGGGGGAAATAATTTGCCTGAGATGCCAATTAAAAAAGCCTACATTTAATTGTATTCTAGATTCTTGAATTTTGTACATGGATTAAAAATCTACTATTTCTTGAAATTGTATACATTATGTTAGATAATTAAGGAATAAAAAAGATGAAAATAGCAATTATAATTAGAAAAAAATATTTTAATGTTATTAAGACTTTGTAAATATCTGTAAAAACTGTTCTAAATCCTGTCATTTCTGAAACTTGTATACTGAGTGTTTAGAATTTAGTAAAAAATTAAAAAAATGTTTTAATGTTATTAAGACCTGTGAAAATTTGTAAAACTGTACAGAATTGTATTATTTTCTGAAAATGATATACTGAGTGTTTAGAATTTAGTAAAAAATTAAAAAAAAAATGTTTTAAATTTGTTAAATCATGTGAAATCTTGTATAAAATGACTAAAACCGTTCTTAATCATGTCATTTCTGAAAATTGTATACTGAGTGTTTAGAATTTAGTAAAAATTAAAAAAAAAAATGTTTTAATGTTATTAAGACCTGTGAAAATTTGTAAAACTGTACTGAATTGTATTATTTTCTGAAAATGATATACTGAGTGTTTAGAATTTAGTAAAAATTAAAAAAAATGTTTTAAATTTGTTAAATCATGTGAAATCTTGTATAAAATGACTAGAACCGTTCTTAATCATGTCATTTCTGAAAATTGTATACTGAGTGTTTAGAATTTAGTAAAAAAATTAAAAAAAATGTTTTTAACGTTATTAAGCCCTGTGAAACTTTGTAAAAAATGACTAAAACAGTCGCAAATCGTCCTATTTTCTTAAAAGTGTATACTGAGTGTTTAGAATTTAGTAAAAATTAAAAAAAATGTTTTAAATTTGTTAAATCATGTGAAATCTTGTATAAAATGACTAGAACCGTTCTTAATCATGGCATTTCTGAAAATTGTATACTGAGTGTTTAGAATTTAGTAAAAAATTAAAAAAATGTTTTAACGTTATTAAGCCCTGTGAAACTTTGTAAAAAATGACTAAAACAGTCGCAAATCGTCCTATTTTCTTAAAAAGTGTATACTGAGTGTTTAGAATTTAGTAAAAAATTAAAAAAAATGTTTTAAATTTGTTAAATCATGTGAAATCTTGTATAAAATGACTAGAACCGTTCTTAATCATGGCATTTCTGAAAATTGTATACTGAGTGTTTAGAATTTAGTAAAAAATTAAAAAAAATGTTTTAACGTTATTAAGCCCTGTGAAACTTTGTAAAAAATGACTAAAACAGTCGCAAATCGTCCTATTTTCTTAAAAGTGTATACTGAGTGTTTAGAATTTAGTAAAAATTAAAAAAATGTTTTAAATTTGTTAAATCATGTGAAATCTTGTATAAAATGACTAGAACCGTTCTTAATCATGACATTTCTGAAAATTGTATACTGAGTGTTAAGTATTTAGTGAAATGGTGGCTATTTAGTTAATTCGTGACTTGTTTTGTACAGATTCTTTAGCATTTCTTAAGAACCGAAAAAGAAAAAAGAAAAGAAAAAAATAAAAGAAAAAACAACTCTATTTGTTAAAGTTGTATGAAACCTTGTAATTAAATATGCATAAATTACAAAAAAAAAAAAAAAGACTATCATGTGGGTCGTTCAAATTTGAAACGATTATGGATTACTATAAGAATAACAGAAAAATAGCTGAAAAGAACCAATTCCCTTAGTGTTTTTTGTGGCTTCGGAGAACTTTTCTTTAAGTTTAAGTGTAGTACTTAAATGACTGGATAATATTTTCAAACTATTTAAATTATAAGTGTCTTTGTAAAAATAAAAACATATTTTTTTAATATGTACATAATTACTTATTTAAATACTTTTGAAAACTCTTACTGTTAAAGAAAAAAATAAAACCAAAATGGATATTTTAAATTGTTTATTACTTAATTTACATTTTTAAACTCCATAGCGGTTCTAGATATACAATATTTATAATATATTTTATATACAATACATACAAAATATACAATATATTTTATTTTCAATGGGTTTTTCTTTTTCTATATCCATATGGTTCGGAGCTTCCATCCGATAGAAATTTTCTCTTTGTTGAAATAGGTCTATAGAGTTTGACTTCAGTACAAGTTGTCACAATGTGCTCCTTGCTACGCCGTATGCTTCTGGATATGATGGGGATCGGTTCGGATTTTTGAAGAATCATGTGTTTGATTGCATCAAAATTTATTACTTGTGATGCGGCATAGTTGAGAGTTATACCTTTAACTTTACAGACCGTTTCTTCTAAATTACTTTTCGTCGAGTGAACCTTAAATGCATAATTCTTGGGGCCTCCAGAAACAAACTTAGTTATGTATGAGTTAGAGCCATAACTCTCCAACTCGTCTGTCATGTCTCCAATAAATTGCCCCGTTGATATATCGGGGTCATTATTTTTTGAAACATAAATCACGGAATCTGTATCATAGTATAAGACTCTTTTATCAAGAGCTTCAAGATAGGAGTATAATTTAAGGCGCGCTTGCGCTGTTACGTAAGCCGCTATAACAACATTAACAGTCGGCAACGGATCGCTGGCTTCTTCTATATATTCATAATTGACAAGTAATGTTTTATCGTTGACGGGTATAACCCCATTGATATAAATTGCAGGGTTAATAAACATTGCAAATAAATCTGCTGGTTTATTTACAATTTTCGTCTTTGGTTGATTCTCTCTTTGACCGAATTTTCCCCAAAACGAGTTAAGTATTAATTTCGCCAGTGATCTTAGCCCTGGATTTTCAATAATTTTGGTATACTCTAGTTTAACATCTTCCTTTTCAAAGAACTGGTCAATGTATTTAACTTTGTCTTCCTCTATTTCACAATCTTTAGGCCAGCCTGATGCTTCCTGTTTGATTTTAATGAATTTATTCATCATGGATGTGAATAATCCTTCCTCACCGTTTTCTTTATTAAACTTTCGTACGTTATATTTCCAGATTTCATGTATTTTTTGTATTTTATATCCTTTTTCTATGGCTTTAAGTACCTCGTCCAGAACCCATGTTCCTTCAAGTACCCTTTCTTCGCTGGTATGCTTACATTCGTTGTAATTCATGTCTTGACCACATGTTCGACAAAGAATAAACATCAATTTATTGTTTATTTTTTGAGGGAGTACTGGATGGTACAACTCTTCTGGTGGGAGAATTGTGCATTTAATTAAACCATCTATATTATTTAGGTTTAATTTGTTACACGCATCTCCTACATACACTTCTGGATGTGATAGTGGAAATTTAGAACTCTTACAGATGTACGGATAGAGGGAACAAACATCGGCGTATTTAATTTTTTCCGTATCTTTTATTTCATAGTATTCGCATGTATTTCCTGTTCGTCCTCCATAAAAAGCATCTCTTGGATTTAGTTTTGTCAAAATTTTGTTGTAATGGGTATTAGTATAGGATTTTATCTCTGGATTATTTTTTAATAAATTTCTAAAATCACACTCCCACATTTCATTAACTAAAAAACCGAAATCTTTTAGTCTCATAATTTTTGCCTTTGTGGTTTCATATCTTAAATTTAGCGTTTCTGAGGGGTCCTCGGAAAGAGGATCGTTCCTGCCGAACTTGTAGCATACAGTACATCCATGGAAATAACATCCTTGAAATTCAAACACCTCATTTGTTTCGGAGCAGTAACCATCAACTTTTACACCATTTAAAACAGCTTCTTTACCATTAGCAGCATGTAAGATGTTGATTTTTCTGTGATTCTCGATCCAAAGTAACCAATCTATGGCAATTTTGCTCTGCCTGTTTCTCCATCTGTATCCATTTTTTGGTATGATTCCTATAGTATTAGGCTTCAAAAAATTTCTTCTAAAAATTTTATTGCATGCTGAAGCAATAGTTGTGGCTTCAGTAAATGGACAAACATTGGTAGTTTGTATAAGTTGTTCTCTAAACTTTAAACATGATTGCGCAAGAATTTCGACATCCGATACGCAGTAGTCTACCAGATCTCTTTGCATATCGAAACCATCATTTTCATGCTCTACAAACCATTTAAGAAATTTGGCTCTGTCTTCTTCTTTCATACTGTCTGGGGAGTAATATTTAATTGATGGTAGAGGTCCTATATAGTTTTCATTTGCCTTTGTATTAAATAGGTGCGGGAAGTAGCCTTTTTTAAAAATATCATCAAGTCCAAATGCCTTTGGTAGTTTGGCTAAAGGCATAGGGAAATAGTTAAGTGAGTCGATAAATTTTACATTTTCAAGTTGCATCGTAATTATTTTGGTACCTCTCATGATTAACTCAGGTGTAAAATCTGTCTTTGTCATAATGTAGTTTAATATAAACTGGTGATCAAAAGCCTGACCATTATGGGCTATTACAATAATTTCTTTAAAGTTTTTCCTCATTTGTAACAAATGGTTAGTAAATGTCCCCGCTGGGTCTATACCTCTGACTTTTTGTAACTTTAGACCGCATTTTTTACAAGTATCTGCTTCAGAATCCATGCACTCATCGCAGTATTGTTTGAAAACACAGAGATTGACTTCATGTAAAAACGTTGAATTTTCCAATAGTTTGTCTTGGCTCGTCTCTAAATCGTAGAATACAAAAAGAACATCTTTAATCTTAGGTTTTCCCTTATCAGGCCGAATATAACATAGATGATCCTCGGGTGCATGTTTATTACAAATTTTACAATAAATTTCACCACATACATGTGCTCTTTTGGCTTTAATGGTTTTTAAACAAATAGAACATAGTTTAATTTGTTCGCATACTGTAAATTTGCCTGACGAATAATCCTTTTTATGATTTTCGTAACAGTTTTGACTTCTAAAAAATCGTAGACAGTCCTGGCATTTAATTTTTATTGCTATTTCACAAGCAGGGGCTTGCTGACATGCCTGACAGGTTCCACCACATCGGTGCTCATTTTTGTGATCATATGGGACGTAACACTTTTCACAAAAATAGTTAGAACAAAAAGCTGCTGTCAGCGATGTAATTACATTAAAATGGCTTTTGTAATGTAATAAGTTCAGCCGTTTATTGCTTTCAGTTGAACCTTCAAATATAATATTTCGTCCTTTTGATCCATAGCTATAAACAACTAATTTATATTCTTTTAGATGATTTTGAAATTGTATTAACTCGGGAATTCCACCTCCTGCCTCAGGAATGCTAATTTTAGCTCTCTCCAACAATGATCTTGTTCTTTCGGTTTGAATTTTACTAATATCTCTTCTAACCTTACTGAATTCGGGATCTCTTTTATTATGGGCAATGGCGACTACCAAAGCACGTGGTAAACACAGGTTATCGGTATTTTTAATACTTATAATACCTCGTCGCTTGTCACATTCCTCGTGAAAGCTGTTATAATTTTTTCCTCTGCCCCCACCAACAGGTAATCTAACAGTTGTCACACTAAGACAAAATGATTCTGTATTAAGACCTGCTGAGTTTGACTGATAAATGCCACTTATAACACTCCAAACATCTTGAAAGGTTATGTCTTTAGCTGCTTTGAAGCGAATCCAACCTTCTCCTCGGTTGAAGTCTTTAGAGCAAAAACTAAAACCCACACGATCTAAGGGTTGTAGGCCTACTGTAGCGTTTTGAATAATTTGATTAATTCCTTTTTCCACCCAACCAACTGGTTCAACTCCCTGTGGAACAGGTTTTAACTTAAACTCTAGAGTGCGTCCTGTAAGGTTAAATTCTCGTAACTTTTTAACAACGTCTTTAACAATAATAAACTTCTCCATCTTTCTGTAAATTTCTACAAGATGTGTCTGTCCGGTTGCCTGTCTAAAAGTAGATATGACAAGGTCTTTCTGCAGACGCCTAGTTATAATGTAGGATCTGTCGAGATTGGAGTGGGGGTAGTGAATTGTAGGGGTGGGGGAAAAGAACTTATTGGGTTACTCAAAAATGAAGCGGGAGGGGATAATTAATTCGCGAGATTGAATTAATGAGGTAATGAACTAAAAGTAAATTATACTGGGAGTGTAGGGTCATTGAAGTGATATCTTCTTGGAATCAGCCATACTTGGTTAGAAGGTGATTTTACCCTAATCTTAGTTTTTGTAGTATTTTTTACTGGACCTAGTTCTTACATGTTATTACTTTTCAGGTGGTTATTTTAAACAGTTACATGTTTAAACATGCAAATTGTTAGTTGAATTGAAATATGTCTTGAATTCATAATTAAAAATGCATAAAATGCAGTGGCCTTATTTAACGCTATAGCAAACTAATGATAGACAAATACTAATACTGTATAATAATAGTAAAATAAAATAATTCAGAAAATCCACTTTTTTGGAATACAAAGAACTCACCATAGTTACAAAATAATAAAAATATCTATACATACTTAAAGTATAAATAGTACAATTTTAATAAAAACAATATACTTTTTTGTAGTTTAAATTAATATTGTCTTAAATAAGCGTATAATGTTTAAGGGCAAACGTTCTCCTTAAACCTTTTATATTTAAAAAACTTTTTGTCTATGCGTTTTGCGAGCTCATCATCAGGGTCGTAATGTGAAGAAATTTTGAAAACGATTACAAAGTCAGGCTAACAGGTAAAACGTAAATATCAATCATCACCACTGATCATCAATGATATTTGCCTCGTCAATCAACACATCAAATAAATCCGAAATTAACAAAAGACCACTATACTGCCGTTTTTGTGTCAATATCCGTTATAAAAAAAAAAAGAAGACAACGGTCCCTAAGAACGTTTGCAGAAAAGGTTAGTCTATTTTTATTTTATAAACACTGTCAACAGCCAATTACTCTGTGTTATCGCAACCAGAACTACAACACTGACATCGAGTGATATTTGAAAAAAGTGAGTCGTTAATAGCATATGAGTGGAACCCTCGTAGATCGCATACAAAACTATGATAAATCATCGAATCATTGTACACAACAATAATAGGTCCATTTACTAGTAAAATATGCTGATTAGAGTTCAGCGTCCGCATGTGGGTCTTTTTTTATTTATTGAAGAGAAAAAAAAATCTATGTTGCCTTCGGCCATCCAATAGAAGGTCCACTCTAGGTAAGTGTGAAAATCATTCAATTCGATGAATATAATATAAAGGTTTGTGTATGTTACACTATAAATTTCATAAGAATATTTCATTGATATAATAATTATTTTTTAAAATCAGAACGGTTAAATCCAGATAAAACCAATGCCTTTTTTTTTAACTAACTACAACTTGATTGGTAAACACATTTTGCGATCAGGTACAAGCAACTGCTATTTAATCTACCTAGACATCTAGGTCGGTTCCCTGTGAAAAACCCTAAAATTATCCCAACTACTTGAATACTTTTCTCGATTTCGTTCCATCCTTTTGATCTAGCTTTATCCTTGACATACACGTATGTTTAACTTAAATATTAAAACGTAAAACCCCCCCCTTTTTATGTAACTTATTTAATGATTTAATGTAAATACAAGGAGATTGTCTAATCCTAAATCTAAAACTATTATTCTACGTAAAATATACCATGTAACATTAACAACATAATATACAATTAAATTAAAATGGTCGTTCTTAATCAAGAGGCTTATGATTATAACACCGATTAATTATACCAATTACTTATAAACAAAGTTTTGTGCCTTAAATTTAATAAATAATTTTAAAATAATAATATTTTTAATCCACACTGCATCAGTCAACAGAGTCCTAAACAGGTTTGTACAGGAACTTTAAAGCATATCTACAATTGAGGGGCGTTTTTTCAAAACTGAACATGTACAATTTCATGTTTTTACAGGAAACACTTTTTATTGTTTGTAATCTTTATTTAACATATTTTTCTTTGCTAAATATGTGACGTTACACTTTTGTCATAAATAAACACAAATCCCAAAATTTTTTTTTATTTCAACCAACAAAATGTATGAAAAAATAATAACAGTTTTTACAAATTATTTCAAAACTTGGCAACTACTCCTACTTAATTAAACATATGAATGCAAAAAGTTTTTTTTTTCATTTTCTTCGCGTTCGAGTTAAAACACAACAATAATTAAAAAAGTCTAGATACTCACAGAAGACTCATCGAAGTATCTCGCCGTGACGTTGTCATTGTCTTTTTTCTGACAGTCCTTAAAAACAGACTCGTAAAATGCTTGAGCTTCCTCTGAAGAATAATCGAAAAACGCCATAAGTTTTCTTATATCATTTGCCTTTTTCTCGCTGACGCGATTTTTTAATATTATTTCTGGAGCTTTATCTAATAAAGATAAGGTTTTAACACCTTCCTTTAGAGGCTTTACTTCAATGCCTTCCGCAGAATAAGCAGTGCGTATCTTAACTTGTTTCTTCGTATATTCAAAAACACGTACTTCCTGCATTTTAAATGGTAATTTTTTCTTTACAATCTCGGAAGCTTTACTTTTCAAATCAATCAACTTCCAGTCTTGTCCGAGAATGACACAACGGCCAAACTTATTTAAAACGGAATAATATTGTGACGGCGTAGTGATGGTTTCCATTTTGCGGTAGTCCTTTTCGATATTTCCGAACACTCTATCAGGAGGCATATAACTATGCCCCCTAATAGGATAATAATGCAGTATTTTAATAAAAACAGAAGACCGTTCCGCAATTCTCATTAAAGTTGCCATCATTGCAAAATTCTTGTTTTGTGATCCACAGGAATCTGAGAACAAGCGCAAAATAACCTTTTTCTTCTGTTTCTTTAGATCCTTTTCAAGTTCGAGAAGATAGTGCCTTATTGCCGATGCAATTTCATTTGCCCCTCGTCCACTTTGTGTTTCTAACCATGTGTAATGTGCCATATTGGTGTTTTTGTTATTGGCAACTTGCATAAATAGACAATTATATAGCCAAACTTGGCGACTGTAGAATACTTCCCCAATAGATAATTTAGGTAGAGGTTGGTTTTGTTGACAGTCAAAACAAACAGTGACGGTGTCCTCCTTTTCCTCCTTCAGTATTTGGAAAAATTTCTTTGCTTTCATATTATGCAATCTACTCTTCGTGCTTAAGTCATTCTTTGCTTCAAGGTCATTGGTTGCTTTTATTTTTATTTGATATTCGGCACATATCGAACAAGTATCCGTACGTGGATTACCGAAACCCAAATTAAAGTTTTTATAAAAAACTGATTTGTATTTTGAAAGCGAGCATTTTGCTAACCCACCGCGTTGACACTCTTCACAATATCGCTGCCACATTTTTGTTAAATTGAGTTCAGGTGCTAGGTATGAACGCGAAGAATCTTTACGGGAATAGTGAGTTTCTCGGCATTTATACTTCAATATATTTCTTTTTATTATCCTTGCCATATCATCATGTTTTTCTTTTAGGCGATGACCCCCTCTTTTTTCTTTCGGCATGTTACCTATAACAAAATAATTGAATAAGTAGATCTGAACATCAAGCAACTAAATATCTAACTTACCGGTTATAACGTGATTCTTTGCTAGGCGCTGTAATCGAGCTCGTGATATGCCCAAAATACTTTGGAATGTGGCTGCACAAACCGGAACTACTGTGCCTTCCGCCACCCAACTGAAGTAGCTTACTGTTACACCTCTCTGATTTTTTGGATTTTTCACAGTTCGTCTAACAGGAACTTTGGCCTTCATATATTTTAATAAAAAACAATCCTGGAGGATCTTTGTTTTATTCGAGTAAAAACGATCTCGAAAATGCACCATATCGCAATGGGATAAATCAGCTACTTTACACATGCTGCGTTTATGCTTTTTATCGGAATCCAAACTTAGTCCATGAGTACAAGAGATGGTTGGTAACTGACCATTATCCGAATTCGTTTTCTTATTATTAGGTCGCGGCGTTTTTCTTGCCTTACGGCCGCCCTCCGCACATAACACCGGGGTTTCATAATCGGCCATTTTAAAAATATTGCAACGACACGCGACCAGCACGTCTATCACTTGTAACAGACTAGTCGAGACTGATTTAAAAATGGTAAATAATATAGAATATATGCTCTTTGATATAGTAGATAGCTAGTTTTGTAAAATCTTATAAATTGTAGATGTACACTTTTGAGAAAATTCTGCAGTTTTGCCATTTAATTACCATAGTAGATGTTTAGTTTTGGCAAAATTTCTTTACTTCATTCGATGCACCTTTACGTTAAATATAAGATGTGATGCCTAACTCGTTTCGGCCAAATTTGTAGATGTGCAGTTTTGAAAAAACGCCCCTCAATTACTATATCAATTACGCATGTCACAAAAAGGAAAAAAGTACATTATAATGTTTGTGTTGAAATGGATGCCATCATAACGGAATGCGCATGGCTGAATAATGGAAATTTCTCCATAAGAAAATACATGTGTTTTAGGAGATACGGTCTCAAGTAAGGGAATACCTACTGCTGTCAGTCACCCTTCAGCAAAATTAGATGACCTCTATAGAACAGTGCAACTATTTTGAAGAAAGCTTTTGAAAAATCTTTTCTAGTTTTGGAGTTGGAAAAGTCCATTAATAATGGAAATCCTACACTGACAAAAATGGATTTACCGATGTCGTGGTTTGCAGAATTAGAGCTACTTTAACGCACGTTTCTATGTTGTTCAAACTGAGCCTACGAATTATCACAAATCATTTAGAAACGCTACAATAACTCAGCTTCTTTTGGTTCGCCTCAACTTAGAAATATCAACATTTTAAACACATTTGGGATTACCACAGTCCTCCATTTTGTAACCATTTTGTAACCATTTTGTAACCATTTTATGAGTTACCTGACTCAGTTTTTGAATTGGGAAAACTTATTAACTGATTATAAAGTGCCGTTTTGACCTAGACGTGCATTATTTTAACTCATTACCATGTGCAAATTATTTTGAGTTGAAATAAGTCATAAAGAGTGCTCAAAAAACCCATGTCGAGGGTAAATAAAAAGTGGCGACCGCAGCCTAGTGGTTAGTGTGTCCGACTACTAAGCCGAAGGTCCCCGGTTCGATCCCGGGACCATGCATCGATCTTTATTTATTCGGTCGTCACCTCGTGGAAGGCAATGGCAAACCACCACGTAGTAATTTGCCTAGTACAACCTCTCAAATAGTGCCGTTCGGAACCGGCGATAAACTGTAGGTCCCATATACCTGTGAAAAATCTGAAAAAAGGCACACATCACAGGTATATGCGAGAGGTCGCCTACGCTCGAATGAGCATGGCACATAAAGAAGAAGAGGGTAAATCACCGATCGAAAGGTCACGGAAAGTTCCGAATTCGCGCTCGTGCCGATTTGGCGCGGTAACTTCATCATATTGTTATTAGTACCTCGTGCACGTCGCGTCGTCATGGATCATATAACTGGACTTGCTATCCGCGCAATCGTTGATCAGAGGGATCTTTTTTTATTTTTGTTCAGAGTTTGTTCTCACACAGGTGCGTGAAAATGAGGATAATCCAACTTTAGGTCAGATTAAATCTATAGTCGTTAAGTAAGCTAGAACAACTGAAAGTTCCAGTTTTGATAGCTCCAAGCATGAGTTAATCTAGCCCGAGTAGTAACGCATCACAATTCCCATATTGGTCTCTGGCAGCTGAAACAATGAATTGCTGCAGCCCACGTCGCATGTGTTCGTCAAACCCAGTTATGATTAAGCTAGCTAGCTAAAACAACCCATCTTCAGGGATATTACAACTCATGAACAGTGATTTGATGCAACTTCTTCGATTTGGTTGCCGTAATTCAGAGGTCTGAGCTGTCCCCTATTAGCAACACGCGTCGATCTAGGATAACTCATATTTAAGTTATATCAACTCGATATTTCGCTCAGTGTATTGGTGGCGGGGTGGAAACTTTATATACTCGAACGTGTATTTTCATTCTGTTAGACCCAACAATGCAAAACTAATTAATGTAGGGAATAAACATATTATTATACCCCAAGTAGCATGTAGACTCCGTTGACGACTCATAAGCTTTCAAAAAAATCGCTAATTAAAATTAATTTGCAGAATTAACTTGTAAATGTCAAAAATAAAAAAACGGGCAATATAAACGAGCAAAAATGAACGTGATTTACATATTTTATATTATTTGTTCGTGTTCTTTTAGCGCTTTCTTGTATATTTTGGTGTCTGGTTACCTGTTAAAGGACAAAGAAGTAAAAGATGTTAACTACAACTCCTCGACGGTTAGATTTATCATAATTTACTTAAATATAAATTATCGGGCGAAAACTTATTACTGACATATTGAAAATATTTCAAAAACAATTGAAAATCAGAAAATCGCATGGTTAAAAATGACTCTTTGAAAGCGTAAAATATTTTCTGTGTAAATAGCTCAGTGTATAAAATCAACATATTAGTATATAATAGTAAAATTTGCTTCTCTTAACTATTTGGTTAGTAAAATTTGCATTCATAGAGAGTAAATCTAAATAATTTTTTAAGTTAATCAAAAAACGCGCGTGTGTTTTTCAATATTCAGCTTTCGGTATGCTGAAGCGATACATTTAGTTCCAGCGAAACCCAACGTAGTTTGCCCGCGATGGGCCGCCTTGCCAGCGTTTGAACCTATATGGATTCTTGCTGTCCTGATTAGGTTGGTACGTGTGGTTGCCACGAGATGTAGCCACGTGTTGCAACTCTTATCTGTATTGTTTAGATTTGTTATTTCTTTATATTACTTACTATAATGTAGATTAGCGCCAAAAGTAGGTATTTATAAATACTTTTTTCCACTACTAACCTATAACATCGCCATTATTGACCGATTATTAACGTTAGAAATCGTTTTTCTCTACCTTATAAGTCACTATTGACCATGATCAATAATAAGCCATTGGAATCCATTATTGACCGATCTTTGACCTTAACCGAATTTTGTTTGAACGCAGGTAACTTGATTTTTTAATTCTACAACATCAATTCATTATGGTTCGGCAACCAGATAATTATCAATACATATTAGATTACTTGATATTGTAAAATATCGATACAATCAACATTTTTTCTGCTTCCATCCTTAATTCGGGAGGTGTACACATAATATTATCAGTAACATTTTCTTCGCTCATTTTTTAAAAAAACGCAAAACTCGTGAAATCTGATGACACAAATGAACACAAATTGACATTGACAAAGCCACCTGACAAAACAACAAAATATTTTGCCAATTCCAAAGCGCAGGTAACTTGATTAAAAAATATACTTATACCTACCTATAATTTTTTATAATTATTAATACTATAAAGATAAATCTCATATAAAAGTTTGTAGTAGTGGAAAAAATAATATATTAACCACGGTTTAGACAGCTTATTATAGCCCTCGCGTCTTAAATCCCTCGTCGCTTCGCTCCTCGTGATTTAAACTCGCCGCTCGGGCAATGATGATGGCTGTCTAAACCTTGGTTAATAATATACTATTAAATGCATCAAATAAATAATTAATTTATAGATTTAAATGTATTTCTTGTATTTATATATATGTATTTAAATGTTTTAAAATTCCATGTATGTATTAGTTTCTATTTATGTGTATTTATTTGTATTAATGATTATTCATTTGTATTTCCATGTATTTAAATGTATTTATATAAGTACATTTTGACAATTTCCACACCTATTTAAGGAGTGTCGCACCCCTGTGTAGGTAGGTAACTGCTTTTATCAATTTTTAAGAGCGAATTTGTACACCTAAAAAAGTATTATCCTTAAAACTTGTAAATTAAAATATTTCATGTGTTATACCGGAATACCTATATGTTACAAAAAATAAGTTTAGTTAGTTATAAGGTAAATGTTACAAATTAATACTGCACTGCGTTATTAACAATTACAGAATATTTGTTAATCAAAAATATAGTCTCTAAGATTCCAAAATATATATTTTTTTAATTGAAAACAGAATATTTCCTCAATATGTATTGTATACATATATTATGTATTATAGTTTTAAGATATGGTAATAATATTAAGTGTGTTAAAACCACTGTTATGGCAATTTAAAAATAAAATATATTATTGTGTATAATTATTGTATAACCGTTAGTGCTATTTTTTTTTTAATTCGAGCCAAGGAAAAATGAAAAAAACAAGAACACTTAAACACTGATAAAAACTATTTATAAGATGTTCAAAATGTCTGTAATTGTTCGCAAGCCCTTAAAAGTACGAATTTTACAAATTAGAATTTGGGTGTAATTTTTAAATTTTATTTTTTGTAAGACGTACTAGAAGTGAAAGTCCAAAGGAGTGAGATCTGGCGACCTTCTCTTTCTGTATACTTCGAGAGCTTTCATAAACGTGTTCGGCATAAAGCTACGCTGGGCCACGTAAGGGAAGGAGGGTATAGTAGATTACACAAAAATAATTTTAATATTAATTTACTTCCGTCATCCGTAATTTAAAAATAGGTTGCTATGTATGTATGTTATATGTAAAATACCGTACGAGCAAAAACTAATATCATCAAAGTGTGCTTTGCATGCGTACTGCTTAGCGGTAGAGCTTTAATACCTGTGGGGTGTCAGTAACTATACCAGCATTATCAATTACTCAGTTATTCCGTCATCTTTAACAATCGTTACAAGTAATTTGATTCATAGCTAATATATCCAACTTCTTGAATAATTTACGCAATGGGTTTTACCATAGACATCGTAACTGTTAGACCGAACAATAACAAACAAACGTGTTGTCATCAATGTATTCCAGTGTAAAGTATATCAACATGCAAGCTGCTCCCCTCTACTTGGTTTGCCAGGCTTACGCCACAGAAAACGTAGTTTTCTGGGCTTACTCTGTTAAAAGTATTAACTTCTATGATTAACTAGATTAACATGATGTGGGAAATATATAACATTTCCTAAAACCTTGTAAAAAATCTGTAGTATGGCAACGCAGCAATAAACGATCCGCCCAGACTCCATCATTTTCGTGAGATGGTCTAAAAATTCCCAATTATAATTTTGAGATGGTCTAAAAATTCCCAATTATAATTTTTCCCAATTCTCGAACGTCCCCGATTCTCGTTCGTCGTCCTCGGTTCGAGTAGCATCTGCATTATAGGAAATCCCTAATTCTCAATTCTATATGAAGAGTATTGAAGAGGAAGGAAAAGAACGTGTTAGATTTGTCAACGTTGCATGCTCATTTCATATTGTGGCTGGCTGGCACCGGGTTCAAGGAGAGAAGCGAAGCAGCAACACGCCGGTCTTTTTCTCCGCTTGTAATGTTGCCATTTGAAAATAATTATTGTGTATACTAGAAAATAAGAAACTTCAATAACTAGTGACTAAGTACCTATATCTTAAAATTTTAGGGGTATGAAGATGTCAATGTTCTCCGCTTTTTATGTTGCTACTTGGAAATAATTGTATTATTTTAGAAAATAATAAACTTCTTTAAAAATTCATTAGGTAGAAACTTAAAATTTTAGGGGTATGTATATGTCCTACATCTCAATCAATCTGAAAAAAGTTGTCCCCCTTTATTATAACTTTATTATAACCAGGACTGAAAGGGTTAAATTATATAAAATTTTGTGAAAAAGATATGAATTATTTAAAAAAGCACCATGTATATTCCTACCTTCTGACTTGCTCAAAAAACACATTTGCAAAACCGGCCATTTTCTACTATAAAAGTATCACACAAACACAAACACAAACACAAACGTAATACTTCTCAATTCTGGAAAAATATTAACCGATTAGAAAACCCCTCCATTATCATCCGTCCACGCGAAACTTACTTAGGTACAATGCGACCATACTGACAACACTGCTTTCAACTTTCCGAGCGCATTCGTGACCGTTCGTTAAAAATAGGAATTTGTAGAAATGGGACAAAATAGCGGTTCCGATTTTCGTGGCCATCCGCATCGACTCGGCAATATTCGGCATAGCGGATGTTGTTTTCCAAACGATTTTGGCATCACAATTTTATAGCATTTATGAATGGCGTGTCGGATCTATAGTTACGATGCCTATGGGTTTTACGAATTAGCGCAAAAAAATTCATTATTGCAGCGTATTTTTGAAACGGGTCGAGAATAAATGGTGAGTTGCAATCCAATCAGGGTTGGTGCATGGACGATTTTCACAAAAATTTTCCTAATGTAGCTTTTACTGCCGGGATCTTTATCATTGCCTAAGAAGAACCGTGGCTCTGTTTAGGGAAACAGATTCTATATAACATAAAATAGGAGTTGAATGTGCAAGTAGGTATTCCAAGAAATACGAGCAGGGATTACTGTCGGTGGAAAGAAATGATTTATTAGACCTTGGACCTGACATTATTTTCTGATGGAGCCTGGTTCTACCTCACCAGTTATGTGAATTCTCAGAATACGCGCATGTGGAGTAGTGAAAATCTTCACTTTTTTTGTAGAGTCCACACTGCACCCTCAAAAAATTAGTGTCTGGTTGGCTGTTTCCCGAAGAAGAATTGTTGGTCTTATTTTTTTCCATGACACAGTTACAGCACAGCGGTATAGGGACAATATTTTGAATCCATTTGTGTACAAATTACTTGACGATGAACTACGTTTTGGTTATTTTCAACAGGACGGTTCAACCCACCTTATGTCCGTCGAAACTATTAACTACTTACGCAGTTTTTTCGACGACAGATTGATCAGTTCTCGAACAGACATTGAATTCTCATCCAGATCACCTTGTTTGACGGTTATGGGTTACTCCATTTTTCCTCATTTGAAGAACAATATTTTTGTAATACCAGTTGAAAATTTAGAACAGTTACAAGAAAGGATTATTCACGAATGTGTTAATATTTCTCCAGAGATGCTGGTTAATGCTTTCGAAAGTATGAAGAGACGTGTGAATTTATGCTCGCCAATTTCAGCAATTTCTATGATTTTTATTTTACTTTCTCAATATTTTTACTTTGTTAATTTTAAACAACAAAATAAAGTTGTATTTGTTTACTTATATTAATATTCATCAGTTTGGCATACCATGTGATTTGTATTATGTATTATTTTGAAATAATTTTAACCTAGATTTTAGTTAGTTATACCGTTTCCTTAAATTGTGATCTAAACCAAGCCCTACGTTTTTGAGCCCAAGCCCTTTTGGCGGAAAATAATTTCTGTTCGCACGGCATAAATTAGGGTAATGAATAATGAGGTCTGCAACATTTAGTTCAGATTTTGTCATCTTTTACTTTTTATTAATTTAAGTTATTTGTGTACATGCAGGGTTTTCAGAGATATTTTCGGTCCTATCTACAGGGTTCCCTATAAGAGATGCAAAAAAATTTGAAATGTAGAAGTTGTGGGGTTTTATCTGAACCGCCAGAAAATTTATAAAAAATAGACAAGTGACGTTCTAAAAACTAAGAAAAATTGAAAATTGTTATTTTTAATGAAACACCCTGTAGATTCCAAAAATATATAGTTTGATTCGTTATTGTAAGCGGCACCATACGATAAAAATTATGATGAGTAGAGTGCCTTGGAAAACAATTGTATGGCACAATTTAGTTTTCAATAAGGAACTACTGTCAATGTAAGGATCTATAGTATAGAGGAAAAAACATTCGCATATTTTTTAAAATGGGTTATTCCACTGAAGAAAAATCAGATATGATCCGTTTATTCTATCTATAAGCATGCTAATAATGGACCAAGAACTCAACGCCAATACAATACCGTATTACCTATCCAGGAAGACCCACGCCATGCGTTGACACAATAGTGCGGCAATTTGAGTTGAGACACACAGTCTCGAACGTACGAAAAGGACATTTACAAGAAATTTTGAAGAAGATTTAGATGTCTTACTCTTTTTTGAAGGTAAATTTTAAATTCCTTTTTTATAGGTAATATACTTTGGTTATTTTTTTATAGAAATGCCTGAACGGTCCATTCCTGATGCTGCAATTTATTTTAATAAATCATAGGGGAAAATTCATGAGATTTTAAAAAAGAATAAATATCATCCTTTTAAGTTTTTAAGGGCTAACCGAAAATAATATCTAGCAGATATTAGAAATTTGTGTCAATATTACTAGAAGACTAGATGGAAATGCAGATTTTCTAAATAAAATAATTTTTACGGACGAAGCCACATTTAGGTACCACAAGTGGAATGTTTAATCGCAAAAATAAACACTTTTGGTCGTCAACAAATCCGCACAAAATCCAAGAAGTAAAAATTCAAGGTGGCAGTAGCGTAAATGTTTCGTGCGGTCTGTTTGCTGGCAGCATTATTGGTCCAATCATTTTCCGAGGTAGCTTAACAGGTGCACGGTATCTTCATTTCCTGGAAAATGGTATAGAACATCTTTTAGAGGAACTTCCCATTTATGATTATAATAGTCTAATTTGGCAGCAAGATGGCGCACCGGCCCATAATGTCATACCTGTCACCAATTACCTTAATGACAGATATAATTTATGGATAGGAAGAAGGGGTCTTATTCCATGGCCAGCCAACAGCTTTGACCTTTCACCCCTGGACATATTTTTGCGGGGCTATTTAAAAAATCGCATTTATTATAATAGGACGCGAAATATCAAAATTGTCGAAGATAGAATTCGTGATGAAATTCGAGTTTTAAATAGGGATCATCCGAATTTTATAGTAGATACAATTAATAGCAAATTGAGGACAAATATTCAAAAATGTATCAGAAATCGAGGAGGTTATATTGAGAACCAGTAAAATACACCCGCATATTACAGCTATTAGATAATTTAGTTTATTTATTTATTTGTTTGTATTTTGTTTGAAAGACTACAATGGTTGATTTATATTTTTAATACAGAATGCTTACAACCTCTTTAATCTTATTTTTAAATTGACAATGTTCCCTATTAAAAACTAAATACTGTCGGGCAATTATTATTGTTTTCCAAGGCACTCTACCCATAATTTTTATTACTGTATGGTGCCGCTACAATAACGAATCGAAAATAATTTAATGACGGTTCATGCAAATATAGACAAACTATATATTTTTGGAATCAGGAATGAAAGATCTTTCAGAAAAATATACAGGGTGTTTCATTAAAAAAAAAAACAATTCTTAGCTTTCAGAACGTCACTTGTCTATTTTTTTTGAAATTACCTGGCGGTTCAGATAAAACCCCACAACTTCTACATTTAAAGTTTTTTTGTATCTCTTATAGGGCACCTTGTAGATATGACCGAAAATATCTCTGAAAACCCTGTACCTACTTAAATTCCTAAATCGTAGCAGAAACTACAAATAAGTGCAAACATACTTACCTTGATCAAGTTGATTTTAAATATAAAAAATAACAGATCCTATATAATTCAGTATTGTTGTTGCGTGGTAACTGCAAAAAAAAATGTTTTTTATTTGCTAAGCATAAACAAGTTTCTAAGCAAGTAGCACTGGAATTATAAAAAAAAAGTAACAAAAGTTAATTTTCCTGTAGACCGACCTGATTTCTAAAAACAGTTCATTATTTGTTTAAAATAAAACTAAATGATGTTTTTAGTAGCATTAGAATTTCTATTTCTAGTTTAGAGGTATCGAATGACGATATTAGCTGGACCTGGAATCTGAGAATAGATTGCCAGCTTTCTATTTTAAACGATACACACACACACATAATATGATACCGTGCCAGAGCGACGTATTTTGCGCAGTTATAAAAAAATATTTAATAATCATGCTTACCCTATCGTGAATAATTAAAGTTTGGATACCTACTTACTTACTTATTATATCCTTTATCAATTTTTGTAACATAAACACAATGCTAGATTAAAACAAATTAAATTTGTGACCTAAATATTTTTAACTTGGACCTTTAATATATTTCTTTTTCTTTTGCTGATTTTACACCAATTGTCTTCCTGAATTTTTTTACGAAGTAGCGCATTTTCTATCTTTCCGTGTCCTTGAAGTCAGAATGAGAAACTAATTAAAACAACTATAGTCTGTTGCTTAATGCAAGAGAGTAATAAATCATTATTGAACTATAAACCCCAGTGGTCTTCGCCGTATTCCATAGGTGTCCCAAGATCGGGTAGGTAGAGGCAGAGGCACAGGTATTTTACCTACCTGGGCCTCACTGTTTCAAAAATTTGAAATGTTTAGTTACTTTTCGGCAGTTATTGAAAAACTTCGTTCTTGAGAATGGCTAGTGTGTGTTTCTAAATTTTTTGCTGAGAAACGGATTAGTAAAACTGCGCTTTCTAAAAATGAGAAAATTTTTATTCTCAATGTGCTCAACGCTCTTCGCCACCAAAATTTAACATTCGGAGTTGCAAAAATAGTTGAAAGGTGTTTGAATATGACTGGACTCGGACAGTCAACAATATACCGACCGAGGAGGATAAGCGCGGTCCCATCAGGTCACCAAAGAGAAGTACAGGAATAAAAGAAACTGTAATGAATGAGGATGAAAAGACTGCCATCAGAAGAATTTCTTCCTCGTTTTACTTCAAAAAAAGAAATACCTACCTTGGACAAAATAATGTCTGAAATGAAAAAGGATGATTTCATTCCACCTATGGATAAGGAGAAACTATGGAAAACTCTGAAGGAAATACATTTTTGTTCTGAAAAAATTCAAAACAGAAAATCACTTTTAATAGAGAAACACGAAGACATAAGTTTTGAAGGGAAAACAGGAATATCTACTATATGGACGAAATTTGGTTAAATAAAGGATATATACCGTTGGTAAAATATTGCAGGATAAACATAAAAAAAAGCGCGAGGCAAGCTTTCATGGAACGATGGTCCACTGGAATAAAAGCACCCTCGGGAAATGGTAAAATATTAATAATTACTCACATTGGTAGCAAAAATGGATATGTCGATGGCGGCTTACTAGCATTTAAATAAAAACGGACTGGAGACTATCATGAAGACATACTTCCAGCAAGTGCTACATCTTATTCCTCCCATGTCTGTTATAGTCATGGATATTGCCAGCTACCACTCAAGAAAATCTGAAAAATGCCAACGTCTTCTTGGAAAAGAAATGACAACGTTCATCGGCTTACTGTAAATAAGAAGTTATTTCATAAAGATATGCTAAAAAAGGAGCTGCTGGAGATTGTAAAGTTGAATAAACCTCTCTGTACGAAATTTGTTGTTGACGAAATCGCTTCAAAACGAAATAAACGATACCTCGCCTTCCGCCATATCACTGTGAATTAAACCCTATAGAATTGGTGTGGACGCAAGTAAAATGGTTTGTAGCAAGGCATAACACCACTTTTAAAATGAGAGATGTTGAGGACCTCTTGCAAGAAGCAATAACGGTGGATTGTGAAAAATGGAGTCAGTGCGTCGAACATGTGATTGAAATAGAAGAAAGAATATGGGAAGCTGATAACATGCTAGAAAACACTGTAGAGCCTTATTATTATTTTTCTGGACCCCAACGACGATAGTTCATAGGAATTCTCAGAACATGATGACTAAAAATTAAAAATTAATTTGCTGTATTGTACTTAGTGGATTTTTTTTATAAATATTAAAATTCATTCCAATTTATCTATTTTCATATTATTCGTACTTCTATATAAGTTTTTATCTACTTAATGTTAGAATAATTAATATCTCAATTATCTGCCTCTCTCCATAATTATATTCAAGTATAATTATTATTATACTTATTATTCTAACAAACTACCTATAGTAGCGCCGCTGTCACCATACTTTCATTCACCAAACTCGTTTTTCTATTCCATGCAAATTAGGGTGACCCTAATTTGGGACCGATTCGGGCTATGTAGGTCTTAAATATCTAAAATACGGAATTTTTAAAGACTATCATTGTAATTTACCTGAAATTTACAATGCAACCTTGAAGTTGTCTACCCTGCTTAATGGGTCCTGTCATTGCAAATTTACGTTTTATTACTCTTTCACAATAAGTAACAGAGTATAGGGATGCATTTTTCTGCATTGATGTGTATTTTCTTTGTTTTTGTTGATCTGGTGCTTATTGCTTTGGGCTTTTACCTCCTTTACCTTTTTATTTTATTTAATACCTATTTCTGTTATTATTAAATATTTTTTTCCACTACTAACCTATAACATCGCCATTATTGGCCGATTATTAACGCTAGAAATCGTTTTTCTCTACCTTATAAGTCATTATTGACCATGGTCAAGAATAAGCCATTGAAATCCATTATTGACCGATCTTTGACCTTAACCGAATTTTGTTTGAACGCAGGTAACTTGATTTTTTAATTCTACAACATCAATTCATTGTGGTTAGGCAACCAGATAATTATCAATACATATTAGATTACTTGATATTGTAAAATATCGATACAATCAACATTTTTTCTGCTTCCATCCTTAATTCGGGAGGTGTACACATAATATTATCACTAACAATTTCTTCGCTCATTTTAAAAAAAAAACGCAAAACTCGTGAAATCTGATGACACAAATGAACACAAATTGACATTGACAAAGCCACCTGACAAAACAACAAAATATTTTGCCAATTCCAAAGCGCAGGTAACTTGTTTAAAAAATATACTTATACCTACCTATAATTTTTTATAATTATTAATACTATAAAGATAAATGTCATATAAAAGTTTGTAGTAGTGGAAAAAATAATATATTAACCACGGTTTAGACAGCTTATTATAGCCCTCGCGTCTTAAATCCCTCGTCGCTTCGCTCCTCGTGATTTAAACTCGCCGTCCGGGCAATAATGATGGCTGTCTAAACCTTGGTTAATAATATACTATTATACAGGGTGTAACTAAATAAGTGTAAAACATTTAAGGGGGTGATTCCTCATCGAAAAAAAGACAGGATCTTTCATATAAACAAACTTTATTGAAGCATCCCTTATTAAGATACAGCCCCTTAAAGGGGATACATAAAATTTGTTTAACAATTTTTCTCACAAGCACTAAAAAAGTTACAATATTGAAATTAACCTGACATTTTCTACTACCAAAAAGACACTTAGCCAGTAATTTATTTGGTTTACCCCATGGTTGTAAGGGCTGGAAAACGCAACCCCTAAAATTTATTTCCAATGCAACTTTTTGCCTTATTATTTGTTTACCATTTAAAAATTAATTTCCGATAGCCTGTTTCATTCTAAACAAAAAATGTCTCTTGAATTTTTTGCCCAAAATAAACCAGTTCGCAGCAAAAAATTATTTTACGAACAACTACAGAGATACATCGTCATAAATGCGAACTGGGTTTATTGTTATTTTGTAGTTACTACCTGCATTAAATGATGAAAGGGGAACAAACAAAACTAATTTATTAATAACAAAACATACAACATGTAGAAATCATAGTAAATGTTCAATATGTCTACCTTCAGACATTACGCATGCGTCTAGACGTCGGCGCATTGAGCCACGTATTCGCTCAAATATTCCTGGAGTCTGTCTTATTATCCTGCATGCATCGATGATGCGGTTTCTTAAGTCCTCTACATCGCGAACAGGAGTACGATAAACCAAATGCTGTAAATGGCCCCAAGTAGAGAAATCGAGAGGATTGAGATCCGGGGATCGAGCGGGCCAATTCTGTGGTCCTCCTCGACCTATCCACTGATTTGCATATGTTTCAGTTAAATGCTGACGTGCTACTTGACTAAAATGGGCGGGAGCCCCATCATGCATAAAAAACATATCCCTTCTAACGCCCAAAGGAACTTCCTCCAGCAGTACGGGATGCACTTCTCTTAAAAATTGAACGTATGAATCACCATTTAATCGAGGAGGTAGACAATGAGGCCCAATTAAATAATCCCCAATAACTCCGACCCACACGTTAAGAGAAAACTGTTCTTGATGGTTACTTTCGACAATAGCGTGAGGGTTTTCATCAGCCCATAATATGTGGTAATTATGAAAATTAATAATCTTGGCCCGAGAAAAACTACATTCGTCTGTGAATTCGATCGTCTTCAGAAAGTCACGATTTCTTCTAATCATTTCCAGCATCCAATTGCAAAATTCAAGACGGTTCGGAAAGTCTCGCGGTAACAGTGCCTGTACTCGTTGCAGATGGTAAGGGTATAAGAGCTGTTCCTTTAAAATTCGAAATACCGTCATATGGTCAACATTTAGCTGGAAAGCAATCTTTCTAGTACTGGTAGTAGGTTGTTCTTCAATCAAATTAAGTACTGCCTCCTCAAGCTGTGGTGTTCTTACTTCTCGATGGCCACCACAATCCTGCGTTCTTTTGTCGAATGAACCATATTCTCGTAATCGTTGATGAAGTCGGGCAAATATTCTATGTGAAGGATGCTGCCGTTGAGGATACATTTCAGCATATCTTCTAGAAGCTTCTAACCCATTCCCCTGCGACAGGCCGTAAA
Organism: Polydrusus tereticollis; assembly: GCA_963920685.1. NCBI lineage: Eukaryota > Metazoa > Arthropoda > Insecta > Coleoptera > Curculionidae > Polydrusus > Polydrusus tereticollis. Next base: position 113,698,354 of record OY987327.1, on the reverse strand, counting down.
CGTAATGCATATCAGCCATTTCCTCATTTGTGTATGCCATTTTAATAACAAGTGAATTATTAAAGTAAGAAATTAAGAATAGAACAACAATACACAATTAGTATTACTTCAATCTCAAAAATTTACAAACTGACAGCTTGATACCAATTTAATTGTCACTATCGCTAATAGCGGCCTACTAGATAAATTAGTTTCGTATTTTCGTTTTATGGCGATATGAGCCTTGCTCGTGAAGTGTATTTATTACTCTTTTTTGTGGAATGCCTAATTGGGTACCAATTATTTATGAGCTGGTCGTTGCATCTTCGTCTACTAAATCCAGAATATTTTCTACTTCTTCTAAACCTTGCCGAGTAGCTGGTTCAGATGTGTTGTTAGGACTGGGAAGCTTACCCGTCTCGCACAATTTATTGAACACTCTGATAAATACGGTTCTATTAGGATTTCTCTGATGTGGAAACCGTTGACGATATTCTTCAACAGCAGCTGTAGCACTTTCATTACAGGAACTATAAACAAACACAATCCTTGCATATTCTGAATTTGAATAGGTGTTTGACATTTTGTAATACTTCAATCATTCACACTTAAAAATAAACGTTTAATTACTGTCACAGTACACTGACACAGTCAAAACAACAAAGTTATAATAGTTTTTTATGTATCTAGGGAATTATAATGGTCTTAATTACCGAGGGCAAAGTTTACGTCCCGAGGGCCTTTGGCCCGAGGGACAGCAATTGCCCGAGGTAATTGAGACCCTTATAATTCCAGTGATACATAGATAATTTTATTTCTGACCGATTTTAATAACGTTTTGTTCATTTTTAAAGTGGAATAAATGTTTCAATAGATGACAATCAAATTGACATTAGATGTCAATCGTTTGATTTTATGTCAAATTTTTCTTAATATCCCAAGGGAGTTATGACCCTTATAATTCCCGCGTAACTAAGACGTTATAAGCTAATAATATACCGGTCAGAAATAAAATATTTTTTTTCTACTGACGTTTTATAATAACCCCTTTTTGATTGTCGTTTTGATTTTTAAACAACCTCCTTAAAAAAGTAATTATTTACAATTAAAAACTAAACACAGACTATAATTTTACCTATTTATTATAAAAATTAAAAGTACAGTTCTGTTACTTATATTATTAAAATTAATGCTTGGGTAACCTAAAACAGTACGTTGAGATATTTCTCTTACTTAACATTTGCCGCAGTTTTTGACAAAAAATTTTTTTCGATTTTTTCTTTTGACAAGTGTCAATTTTTTTGAAATTAGAGGTGTAAATGAAACACGGGTAATAAAATGTTTGGTAAAATAAATTAAGTTTTTTATTATAAAACGCACGTAGAATATATTGTATACCATTCGTTAAGAAACAATGTCTTTTAGTCACTCTGACGTGTTGTCCAACTCATCTTCGCCTCGTAGGACAATTTTCACGTCGCGTGCCTAAAAGACCCTTATTTTGTAACTTGTTGTATAAATAGCTATTTTATGAAACAGTGTTCTTTATTTTTCTAAGGTTGGTAATGATGTTCACAAATGTTTTATTTGGCCGTCGTGCATGTTTGGTTGCATTAATTCCATGAAATGGAGATGAGTTAAAAAAATATCAAATAATCTTACAAATTTACTATATTATAAAACATAGAACTATAAAATCTACCGCAATTTCCCTAAACCTTGGGGGAGTTAAACTAAATTCATCTTGCTAGATATTTTAAAATTATGTAGGTATGTTAGAAAAAATTAGACAACTTCGTGACAAAATGGCTGACACGGAAATAAAATTATTTGTTAATTTCAAGGCTATTATGATAAATAATTTGATTGTATTACCAACATAAAATTTAAGCCTAAAATTTTTAAAAATTTGTATGTTTTATTTTCTTTTTAAATATGGATTTATTTATTGAAAAAAATGCCAAAATAAGAAAAATTGTATAAAGCACACATTTTATAAAGCTATTAGCGCATTTGTCCCTTATAAAACTCGCCGCAAGCGGCTCGTTTTCTAACATTGACGCGTGCGAGAAATGAACTGTATAAAACTTGTACTTTAATATACTATTTCAGCCTCGAACATGGCATACTCTGATTATGCGAAAATTTGGATACAAGTGGAACGCTACATAAAAATTTTTAATTACGGTATAACTTGAAAACAAGTGAAAATCGGATAAGAACATAATAATATGTTCCTCCCGACTCACCCTGTATAGGGATTTTAATTTTTTTCTCAGTCCCGTTTGAGAATATTGATGTTGGTGAAGCTGATTCATGATACTGATTACTGAGTATGCGTCGGTAACATCACATATCATATCATCAGAGGGCCTACGTCATAACCTAGGCCTCCTTTGACAGTTTATTAATTATAGGGGGATAAAAAAATGCAATTTTTGTCGTCTTCGGAACTTTTTTTCCCACACAGCCTAATTTCAAAACATTTATTTTATTTTTATGTATCCAGCTAAATAAAAAGATGTTAAGTTAAACACGGGCAGGTTAAATAAAACCCTCTGTATAAGAAAAATAAGATAAAACGACACTGTAAAAGGGCCCAATATTTCAAGCATTTAAGCAAATTAATGGTTAAACAAACACTTATTAGGACCTTTTCTTCGCTCTGCTAGAGAACATTCCGACACCCCAGGGAGTCAAGTGACAAGTGGTGCACATGTGTTTACCAAATTCCGCTAAATGCATTCTTCCCGTCCTTTATTCTTTACAATGCGTTAGAGAAGGTGCCAAGTTCTTTGAACTGTCATTGTTTAAAGGGGGACATGTGGTTGCTTTTATATAGTTTATGAGATTAAAACGAATAATATCGAGAATAATATTGTGCTATATATCCTCAACCCGAACTAACCTACACTAATAAATACATAAATATAAAGAAGGCCTTTTCCTAACTAAATCTAGCCTTTGCCGTTTAGTTTAATCAAGCTTATACGATATTAATTCTTTAGACTTTGTATTGTCAATTGCTGATTTAACTCTTTAGGCTGCTCAAAATAAGAAAGGATTCCTAAAGTTTTAACCTAAGTATTATATTGTATGCGGATCTCAGACGAATGTTCGTCTGAGATGCGGATGATCTAAAATTTTATTCCGTCGTCTCGTTACATGACATCATGACAATCACTTACAAATAGATCTGGACAATTTAGTTGAGTGGTGTAACGATAACAACTTACAACTTAATGTTAACAAGTGTAAAATCTTGCGATTGTTTAAATGCCTCAATCCTCATAAACAATTAAACAACCGTACTCGATCAATAATATCAATTTAGAAGAGGTATCTCATTTTAATGATCTCGGTGTAATTTTTGATTGTAGTTTATCAGTGGCGTAACTAGCCCTCTGACCTGGGGGTGGCCTAGGGTGGGCCTGTTATTGTGACTTGTAGTGGCGGCTCGTGTAGATGCGGACCGGCGGAAAGCCCGCCGCAGGCGAAATTTCTTTTGAACCACGCCTAAATTTAACAAATTTGGTTAATAATCAACAGTAATATCACAAGACCTCGTTTTTTTATCGGTTAGATTTTTCAGCTGTCACGAAAACTTTTTTTGGAAATTTTTCGAGTTGAATTTGGTCATGTTTATTCTGATTAGATCTCGAGAGCGAAGCTCGAGGGATTTAATTTTTGAATAAACAAGCCCAAAGTTTAACCAGTATTGCCAAAAAAGTTTGAGTAAAAAATGGAAAATTTAACCAATAAAAAAATGATGGTCGTGTGATATTTGGCAAGATTATTTATTATAATTTATATAGATTATAATTATAAATTGATGCTATATTTGCGAGGCTAGTAGCGAGCTTACAAAGTCAGCCTTTTTCTGGGGGGGGGGGCCTAGCGACGTCTGGGGGGGGGGGAGCCCGGCCCCCCTGTAGTTACGCGCCTGTAGTTTATCCTTTTCTCTACACATAGACAGCATTGTTTTGAAGTGTTTAGATTTTTAGGTTTTATAAAGAGACATACTAGGCACATCCAAGATACGAAGGCGCTAAAAGCTTTCTAAAGGCTTTTCCAATAAGAACGATATGATTTTGAAACGATATGGTAACCATGGTAATAAAATTATACCTGTCACCAGTTGTCAGTTATTGTCAGCAAACTATAACAATTTATTATGGTTAAATACGCGCTTCAAGAACGTCTGGTTATTATCCAAAAATTTTATGAAAATAGACGATCTTTTGTGAAAACTTATCGCGCACTTCGCGAAAACTTTGGTGTAAATAATCGTCCTTATTTGCTTGCCATTCGTCGCATCGTTGAGAAATTTGAAAATAATTTTACTCTTCACGATGCAAAAACACCAAGAAGACATCGAAACGCAAGAACTGTTGAGAATATTGCTGCTGTAAGAGCTAGTGCTGCAGTGTATCTAAATTTATCAATTCCTCGTCGTGTTCAAGAGTTAAGGATTAAAAAACGACAACTTGGCGTATTTTGAGAGAATACTTGAATTTACACCCGTATAAGATTGTTTTGACCCAAGAACTTAAGCCACTGGACCATCGTCGGCGCAGAGAATTTGCTGCTTGGAGTTTAGAACAACTTGAAAGGGATCCTAATTTTGACAAAAAAATTATCTTTTCAGATGAAGCTCATTTTTGGTTAAGTGGATACGTTAACAAGCAAAATTGCCGTTTTTGGTGTGAAAACAATCCACAACAGATTCATGAGAAGCCTTTGTATCCGCTAAAGGTAACTGTATGGTGTGGTTTATGGTATGGTGGCATCATCGGACCATTTTTTTTCCAAAATGAGGCAGGAGATGCAGTTACAGGGAATGGTGAACGATATCGACAGATGTAAAGAAATTTTTTGTGGCCAAATATAGATGCACTTGATTTGGAGGATATGTGGTTCCAGCAAGACGGTGCCACATGTCACACTGCTCATGAAACTATCGATATACTGCAAGAAAAGTTTGACGAAAGGATAATTTCAAGGAATGCTACTGTTCAGTGGCCTCCAAGAAGCTGTGATTTAACTCCTTTAGATTACTTCTTTTAGGGCTATTTGAAATCTAAGGTTTATGCAAACAGACCACAAACACTTGATGCATTAAGGTTGAACATTAAACCCTGCATTCGTCAGATCACGCCCGATTTATTGCATAAAGTCATCGAAAATTGGGTTCGTCGAATTCGCTCGTGTACACGAAGTCGCGGAGGACATTTAAACGATGTGTTATTCAAAACCTAAATGTTATCAACTATACTTTAAGATAATATAAAAAGTTTTATTGTAAGCTTATCTGAAATAATTTTAATTTTATTTCATTTTGAAATCATATCGTTCTTATTGGAAAACCCTTTACAACTGTCTGGTTCGTAGTATCTTGGAATATTGCTCCGTAACTTGGACTTCGTATTATCAATGACATATAAATAGTCTTGAACGGGTACAAAACAAATTCGCAAAATATTTATTATATAAATTCAATTTTCCTTAGCAAAATGTTTCCTACGAAACCAGACTACTCTTATGTGGCCTGGATCCTTTACAACACCATAGGAGAATAGCTTTCTTAATATTTCTATTAAGTGCAATATTATTTCGTATTCCTGTACGGCAAAATAGGCGGTCTGAATTATTTTTTGGATGAACTCACACAACTAATTATGGACGCACTGCCTTTATTGAAAGACTGTTAAATAATTATAATAGACACTTCCCATATTGTGATATATTTAGAATTAGTCCTACAACCTTAAAGAGACAATCCTAGTCTAAAGTTTTATTCTGTTTTTACGTTTGTAGCTTGTAATTTTATAATATTGGTTATTTATGTACCATTTGGAATTCAATTTCTGTAGTGTATTGAACTGTATTGTACTGATAAATAAAAGTAAAAAATAATCTCGTAAGTGTAGTAATTTTAAACAACAAAGCGTCAAGAGGTATAGTTGGAGTCAAGCAAATATTTGACGCGTGACACTTCCATCTTGTCATATTTGTCCAATACTAGGTTATTTCGATTTCACCAACTTTATTACAGCTGATACTTAGTCAGGGCCGGACTGACGAATATTGTTATTTATAAACCTTTTCAGAAAATGATTGCTGGGAAATTGGTCTAAGAATATGAATTATAATATTAATAAATTTGTTTTGATAAATTCTGTGCATTGTAATGGTGGGATTCAGGATTGACCATTAATATCACAGGTCTTAACAAAAGCTATCTTAGTAGTGTATAACGATTAAATTAATAAATAAAATGCGGATCTGCAGCCCATATGATTTGACCAAATCGACGAGAAGGTAACTCGGTTTATGTATATCTCTTTTTAGTCATATAAAAGGATAAAGATACCAATACTTCGAGTGGGTGGTAATTATTATAATATAAATTAGCCATTAGTAACTTTTATATTATGAGTGGCCTGCCGTATTTGACACCAATGACAATATGGAAGTGTCAACTATATTGGAGGAAATTTGGGGTTATGGTTCGGAAAAGTACCCAAGTTTTTGAGAGGCAGACTTAGCTATGACCGCAACGTGACAATGACTATCTAAATTGGCGCCCAATAAATAAGTTGACAAAGCGAAGAGCATCGACTGCCCTGTCATGACTAGGTATATTTTATCTGGCTTTTTAATGGAGTAAGTTGTTGAAAATATAAGAGAAGCCGCCACAAAAACAAAACTCGGTTTGAAGATAAGTAAACACCATAAATAGTAATTTATTATTATGAAACCAATGCTGAGATTGATTTTTCTTAATTAGACCACGGAGTAGGTTTATGGTTTTAAAAAAAATATTTTTGCTTTTTTAGTTGAGTCATGTTCTGTCTTCTTATAGCATGCCCAATATGATATTTTATTGTTAAAGGAGATAATAGACGCTTAAAACTAATTACGTGTTTTATTATAGTCCCTTACCTAATAATTCAATAGGTTATGGGTTATGGGCCCAGGCATTGCGAAAATCGGATTACATATAGTGTGCATGTTTATAGTTTATTTTATTGTGATTACAAAATGGATAGCAAAAGCAATAAAAGAAATATCCGACAATTTAACGGTGAAAGATATAGTGTGTGGAAGTTTCGTATTAAGTCGTTGCTTGCGGAATTAAACATTCTTAACGTGGTGAACCTAGTGACGAGTGGAAAAAGCAAGACTTAAGTGCAAAAAGTGTTATTGTTGAATATTTGAGCGACTCATTTCTAGGTTTTGCTAAAGAAGAACTATGTGCTAGAGATGTGTTTAAGAATTTAGATGTGGTCTATGAAAGAAGAAGTTTAGCTACCCAATTGGCCTTAAGAAAAAGACTTCTCACTTTAAAGTTTCGTGGTGAGATGAATTTATTACAACATTTCACGTATTTCGATGATCTCATCTCCGAATTACTATCAGCTGGGGCAAAATTAGACGAGATGGATAAAATTTCCCATATTTTACTCACTCTACCTTCCTCGTATGATGGGGTAATTACCGCCTTAGAAACACTAGGTGAGGATAATTTAAATTTATCTTTTGTCAAAACTAGACTCCTAGATTATGAAGTCAAACTGAAGGAAGATATAACAACAACAAGTCTCAAAGTTCTTCAAGCATCCACTAGTTTTCAACCCAAAACACCTGGAACTACCAACCGTAAATTTCATCATAATAAGAAGAAATTTAATACAAATTTTAATAAAAAGAGAGACACACCACATGACAAATTTAAGAGCTTTAAAACCCATCCATATAAATCATCCAACATTAAATCTGACCATTGTGGCAGAAAAAATCATTTAAAAATGAATTGCTATTTTTACAAACAAATGCTTGAAAATCAACGATCAATTCAAACTTTTTAGCCTAAATCCACAGATGTAGCCCAGAGATTTGCTTTTATGATGAAAAGGCAGCCACCAATAGTCCAAAGTAAATGTGACGAGGAATTAACATTAATTATACTTGATTCTGGAGCTACAGACCATATTCTTAATCAAGAAAATCTCTTTACGGATCTCTATGATTTGCCCACTCCCATAAAAAATTACAGTCGCCAAGAATGATACCATTGTTACCGCAACAAAAAGGGGCTCAATTGATGTTATTACCAATCTTGGCATCAAAGGAGAACTAGAAAATGTTCTTTTCATTCCGGAGGTACCGCACAACTTAATCTCAGTGCCACGTATGCAAGAAAATGGAATGACGGTAATCTTCAGCCAAGATGGGGTACAAGTTAAGAAAGGTAACGTCACCATAGCAACAGGTAAGCCATTAAATAGTTTAATATGTATAAGTTTTAAAATATCTAAAAACCATGCAAATAGTATTGTAAATATGGTTAATACAAACAACTACCAAATATGGCATAAACGCCTAGGGCATATAAATAGTCAGTCATTTTTAAAATTAAAAAATTTTCAAATGGCAGAAGATATGAAATACTGATAAAAATATGTGCGAAGATTGTATATATGGAAAACAAACTAGATTGCCTTTTTCAAAATCAAAATCGAAAAACCATGTTCAACGACCATTATTTATCGTTCATTCTGATGTTTGTGGCCCCATAACACCTCCGACGATCGATAACAAAAATTATTTTTTTAACGTTTATCGATAATTTCACACATTATACAGTAACTTACTTATTAGAACTTAGATCTGAAGTATTTAATTTATTTAAAGAGATTTTGTTGCAAAAACTGAAGCACATTTTAACTCTAAAATTGTGTATTTGTACTGTGATAACGGAGGTAAATATTTATCAAATGATTTTAAAGAATATTGTGTTCAGAAGGGCATTACTTTCCATTTAAATATACCACATACACCTCAGCAAAATGGTGTAGCAGAACGGATGAATCGGACGATCATTGAAAAAGGAAGAACAATGCTGATTACGTCCGGGCTGGAAAAATCTCTTTGGGGTGAAGCAGTATTAACTGCGACATACCTCGTTAATATTTTGCCAACCACCGCTCTGCACGAAAATAAAACACCATATGAACTGTGGCATAACAAAAAACCCAAAATATTACACTTAAAATTATTTGGGGCCACAGTTTTTATATCCATAATAAAACTAGGAAAACTAAATTTGACGACAAGTCATTTACAGGAATCCTAGTGGGATATGCTCCAAATGGATATAAGGTGTGGAATGTGGAAATGGAAAAGTTTCTTGTTGCTCGTGAAGTAATTTTTGACGAGACGACTTTTAAAATCACTAGACCTTTAAAAAGTGATACCGATATTATTTCGGAGCCTAAGGCTAAAATAACCGACTCAAACTCGGATAAATAAGTCAATTCTGAACTTCAAAATATTCCTACACAAACATCAAAAATAATGGCTTAAATCCAAAATTAAGGCGAAGTGAATGAATTAAAAATCATCAGTCAACCCACTATTCTCAGGTTTCTGATCAAAGCATAGAAAATTATATTTATGGTTATTTACTATGTGCAAAAACTCTAGTTAGTACAATACCAAATTCTTACAATGAAATTAAAACAAGAGATGATCGAAATAAGTGGGAGCCCATAAAAGATGAAATTGATTCTCTTATTTCAACTAAAACATGGTCGTTAGTAAACAAGCCCATTGACAAAAATATTCTCGGATGTAAGTGGGTATTTACAACCAAAATTTTGATGAATACGACAATCCCGTGAAATATAAGGCAAGATTAGTCGCACAAGGTTTTAGTCAGCAATATCTAAATGACTACAATGAAACATTTGCGCCTGTTGCACGTATCTCAAGTTGTAGGTTTCTTGTAGCTTTTTCAAATCAATATAATTTGTTAGCTCATCATATGGACGTTAAGAGTGCATTTCTAAACGGTACTTTAAGGGAAGAGATATATATGAAAGTTCCCGAAGGCATAAATACAAATAATGAATTAGTTTGTAAATTGCATAAGTCCATATATTTTATGGCTTAAAACAATCATCAAGGTGTTGGTATCAACATTTTGACGAAACCATTAAAAAGCTCAATTTTATAAATTCCTCTGTCGATCCATGTTTATATTTCTTGGACAAAGGTGACATAAACAAAAATATCTATGTTATTCTTTATGTAGATGACCTTTTAATTTGCACAGGCGGTAAAACAGCAATGTTAAATTTTGAAAAATTTTCAAATGAAAGATTTGCTAGACGTAAAATTTTTTTTAGGAATTCGAGTCCAACGAACTGAAAATAAAATGACATTATATCAATGTAATTACCTAAAAACGGTTTTACATAAATTTAATATGTCTGAATGCAAGCCTGTCAAAACACCTCTTGAAAATAAATTGAATTACGGGAAATTACGGGAAATTAAATAGTGATTTCCTGTTTAATATAAATAGTGATGAATTTTTAAATGCACCTTGTAGAAATTTGATAGGATGTTTAATGTACGCAATGTTATGTACTCGTCCAGACTTATGTATAGCCATAAATATTCTAAGCAGGTACCAAAGCAAATCGAACAAAGAAATTTGGACGTGCTTAAAAAGGGTCTTAAGATATATTAAGGGTTCCGTTGACCTAAAATTGACTTATACGCGAAATGATAATTATGTCAATATGATTGAAGGTTACGTAGATTCTGATTGGGGAAATAATGAGGTAGATAGAAAAAGTACAACAGGATATCTATTTAAAGCCTTTGAAAATTGTACAATTTCTTGGAATTCCAAGAAACAAATCTCAGTAGCTGCCTCCTCAACAGAGGCTGAATATATGGCTCTTTTCGAATGTGTAAGAGAGGCTATTTGGCTAAGAAACTTATTAATAAGTCTAAAACTAAATGTATCAAACCCAATTCCAATTTTTGAAGACAATACTGGTTGTATTAGTATTGCTAAAAATCCAACAAATCATAAAAGGACTAAACATATTGACATAAAGTATCATTTTTCTCGTGAACAAATATTAGAAAATAAAGTAATAATAAAATATATTTCAACAGGTGAACAACTGGCCGATGTTTTCACAAAACCTGTACCAGCAATAAAATTTATGTTCATAAGATCAGCAATTGGTTTACAATATTACTAGTTAATAATTGCAATATTTTTATTTGCATATAATATGTTATTATATACGTTTTATTTTTGAGTGGGAGTGTTAAAAATATAAGAGAAGCCGCCACAAAAACCAAACTCGGTTTCAAGATAAGTAAACACCAATAAATAGTAATTTATTATTATGAAACCAAATATGCTGAAATTGATTTTTCTTAATTAGACCACGGAGTAGGTTTATGGTTTTAAAAAAACTATTTTTGCTTTTTTAGCTGAGTCTTGTTCTGTCTTCTTATAGCATACCCAATATGTTATTTTATTGTTAAAGGAGATAATAGACGCTTAAAACTAATTACGTGTTTTATTATAGTCCCTAACCTAATAATTCAATATAAGTTGCCAATAACTCACCTAAATGTTCACGATAAAGTTACAGTGTACCTAGCTTCTGTATTCAATAGGTCCCCTTCTACCAATCCATCTGCCTGGAAATTCTGCATCCAGATATCCACGAACAACTCTTGCAAAATGAGGGGGCTCAACATTGATTGTTAAAACCAGATGTTTCTATTCGGGACATCAAAGTCGACAGGATCAGGAAACAGAAGAGCCAAAAAGAGAATTGGTCCTCTTACTCGATTACCAACAATCAGCCCTATGATCAAACAACAAGTTAACTTTTAACGTACCGTTTCCATGACAACAACCGAAAAAAGTTTACTTGTTAATTTTTCACTGTGGTTAAAAAACAGTTAATTTTGAAATTAGCGTGTAGAGTTAACTTGTGTGTTTGATCATAGGGCTGAATACCTGCCCAAACATTGACTTTTGCTGAGTGTCCAGTGTGGACTGTCGTCTGCCCAATAACAACAATTTTGTCGGTTTACGTTACCATTTACAATTACACATGAACGTTAATTCATCAGGAGAAAATAATGTTTTTTGTGATAAGAATATTTCTCTCTAGTAGGTCCATTGTTCGCTCGCAGAAGTGAAGTCTCGTATCAGGTTCATCTTCTGTCAATTCCTGGAGAATTGCCATTTTGTACGGATTAAATTTATGCGCATAAAGAATTTTCACTTTATCAGATTGATTTATTTCGTGTTCAGTGGCTAGCTGCCTGGTGGGAATATTAGGTTTTTCTTGAATACCTAATAGTGTATTTACTTTGACCTCTTCATTGAGCGAATTGTCGATGAATATCTGTCTGCTTGCAAATTGTTTTGTTTGGCGACAATATAAAACTTTAGGGACTCCGGCGTTGATGCTAAATGTGTCTGAAAGAAATTCGTCCATCGTCACTCGCAGAGAACGGTCTTTAAGAAAGCTTAACAGCCATGAACAAAATTGAACCGGCATTCCGTATGCTCTCACTTTAGTTAGAAGCTCTTCATGCCCTACTCAATTAAAGGTCTTGGAAATGTCCAGTGCTATCGCCCAGGATCCTCATGATGTTCTATTGCGTTGTTCCAAACGTGAGTAACATAAGCGAGAAGGTCTCCTCTTGATCTAGACTTACGAAATCCATACGGGCGGTCACTAATAATGTTGAAGCCCTCTGGGTACTTTAATAATTTTTCGTTGATAGCCTTCTGGGTACTTTAATAATTTTTCGTTGATAGCCTTCTCCATAACTTTTGATATAACCGAAAGCCATGCGACTGGACGATAAGGTTTGGTTGTCATCTTCATAAAATTTCTTTTTTGTTGCTGTGGTTTCTTTGCCATGTACCGATTTCATTACGGATATTTATTCCAGTGTCACTTGAAAATAGAGTGTTTTGAAATTTTCGATCTTTTTGCTTTTTTCTCTTCTTGGTTTTGCTGAATATGCCGACATGCATTTAATGTATTGGCTTGCATTATGTAATGCCCTAGAAGTCGGAGGGTTTTATGAAGAACGATATAATATAATTCCTGATAGGAAAACTTTTGAAAGAGTGAATCGTCGTTTGAAAGAGGCACGTTAAAACTACCTTTCGTTTTTTACTTATTTACGAATTATCGTAAATAATTTTAGGAAAGTTTAACAAAGTCAGCCACAATTGTGGAAATAAAATTCATCGAGGTGAGGGTGATGGAGAAAACATCCTAAATGCCGTAGAAGCAGATCCTTCTAATGCCCATTTTCTCCAAACTGCTTTTCAGTCTTGCTTACTGTACCCTGGGATAAGGGTGGCAAATCGGAATATTTCTCTCTAAAAAAATGAAAAACTTCATTTTGTGTTTTTCTCGTATCGCTGTATCCAATCATCACTAAAATTTCAATTTTGTGTTTCTCAGTAAAATTAGGTATTGCGTTGAACGATTTTTTCAAAAAGTTTTAACAAAGGACATAATAAAAAGTCCACGCGTTCAAGATGTGTCGCGTACCAATGTTTAAATACGACAATTCTGTCAAGAAATGTCAGAAGGTATTCACAAAAAAAAGTAAACAAATGAAAAATGCTACCTTTTTTACTGAATGTTTTTTTTTCTGGTTTAAAGTAAACAATATTAATTTTTGTTTCATATCTCATAAATTACAAGGAACAAAAATTTGAAATTTTACAGTTAAGTGTAACTTAATATGCTCTTCAAAAATAGTAAATAAAAAACTAGGGTTGCCAGTTAAATATTTTTTAAATAAAGAAGACCCACACAAGACTGGGTAGCCAAACTAGCCACCTTTTAAATATCAAAGGAAAATATGTTGGCCCTCAAAAAAATAAAAACAAGAAATAGGTACACTTGCCAAAAATTCTATTCAAAAACACGTGGCAATTTTTAGGATCTTATAGTATAGTAATAGTATATTGTTTTATTAGGAGTAAAAGCAAGTTGCTTTTACTACGAATGCATCATTACGCCCAGAAAGCATGAATGAAAAAAGATTTTATATAAAATTTGTAAATGGTCGCTGTTGTCGCATGGTAATGGGAATTCATAAGATAAGTACTACTGTTCCTAAGGAAGCTGCAGTTTTCTTAAAGTTACCTGATGCCACAGAATATACCGGTCACTGTTTAAGGAGAACTTCAGCTACACTGCTTGTAGATGCAGGTGCAGACATAACGTGTTTAAAGCGCTACGGGGGATGAAAATCCAGTAGTGTAGCTGAAGGGTACATTGAGGAATCGATGACCAACAAGAAAGATATTGCAAAAAAAATTTTACAACCTCATTTTACTGAACTAAATCTCTATTAACATTGACATAAATTCAACAACAAGTGGTTCCACGGAGGGTTTAACGCTAGAAAATACAAAAACAAGTCAGGATCGCAACATCGCAACACCTTGTGTTAATTTTTCTGGGGCCACAATAAATAACTGTTCTTTTAATCTAATGTTTAATAAATCGTTCATTGTTGTATTTTTTTAAAATAAATAAAGTATACAAATATCCAATATTTCTTGTATTTTTCAACATTCAACAAAAAGCACTTTCATTTCCGCTGCCTATAGCAACCGTCTACTGTAAAAAATGCAAAACTTTACCGTCAAAAAATTAGTAGAAAAAACTTCATTGACGTTTGAAGAAAAAATTATTTTCTATATTTCTTTAAATATTAACAGTCTGTACGGTGGATCTTTGCCGGCACGTCATGGATTAACGATCTAGAGACAACGTAATTTACAACTCCTCATCTTAATTTATTATAGCCTTAAAAGTGAATAAACACATAATAGGGCGTCTCCGGGTTGCTTAGTACGTCTCGAATTCAAAATAACGTGTGCAGGCAAAAGGTATTTGGAGAGTTGCCCATTGATGTCAACATCATCGATTTCATCTGTCAACTTTAATTTGTTATTAAACGTATTTGAGTCTTAAAATTCAATTTAATCCTATAAACTGCACTTTCGTGTTGGCGGGAAGTAATTATGGATATTTCTTATAATTACTAAGTCCGAACGCCAGCCACGAAAATATGACGTTTATGAACTTGACTTTGTTTTGACTTTTTGCATCTCGTAATTTTGATTAGATTCATATGGTTTTGGTCACGTGGAAGTAATGACGCACCGGCAAAGATCCACCGTTCCGACTGCATCATGAAAATAAGTACGATTTAATTTCCTCACTACTGCGAATAAGTTAAAAGTTAATTCTCATGAGACTGGACATATATAGTTTGAAAACCAAATAATGTCCAGCTTTTATAAAACAAATTGAGTCGTTTTACTTAATAAAATGTATGTAGGTTAAAGAATAAGTAAGCGCAACAAAAACAACCAAGGTGTACATTCTTTAGTGCGATACAGTTTCAGATATAGAACCCGGGATAATTTTGGACTGTGAGTCACGGGAGCCGACATTCGATATCCAAATAGAAACGCAATAAGCAGAATCGTGAAACGTTTACAGAATCCTGCAAACATCCATCCCATATGATTTTTCAAAGAGACAATTTACACATACAGGGCTGACGGAGGAATATTTTTAAAATGCCTAGTTTTTTGAAAAATTGCCAACACCCGCCAATTTTGTTCTTTTGCTGTGGATTTTTTAGAATAATTTTTAAGCCACTGAATAATAAGATTCCGTCTTAATTTTTATATTTTTAATGGTTAAAAAAATGAATAAATTTATTTTAACAAATGTTGAAAATATTTTCCGTTTGTTAATTGGCAGTAACCTAAGCGATTAATAAATTCATCCTGTACATTAGAAATAATTTCTGGTTGAATTAACCGTATTTTATGAATATTACGGATTTTTTAAGTGCTGTAAATCCGCAGGTTTTGTCTTAAATATGATTATTAATGTGTCTCCATTAAAAAAGTCAAGGGGGGTTAATTCTGATTGCTCCTCTTCTTCCAATCTATTTGAAAAAATATCGTTTCACTAGACGCAGACTTGTGCGGAGTAATGTGGTCGAGCCCCGTCCTGTTGATGCAGGGCCGTCATTAGGGGGGGTAAGCGGGGTAAAAGTACCCGGGCCCAGGCCCCCGAACAGATGTGTGGTGTGGAATAGTATGCGGAAAAGTAATTGATCAATTTTTCTTTGAACAGTCTTTAAGTGGACAAGTATATCTCGAATTTCTACAACTTGAATTAATTCCTGCATTAATGGCTTTATTTACGAATCCATTGAACCCAGACTTCCCTGACGAAGAACTGATGTTCCAGCAAGATGGTGCTTCTCCGCACTATGCTGCCACTGTGCGTACATTTTTGGATGAAACCTTCCCCAATCGATGGAAAGGAAGGAGAGGACGTATCGACTGGCCTGCTAGGTCGCCAGACCTAACTCCGCTGGACTTCTTTTTATGGGATTACCTCAAATCGAAAGTATTTTGAAAAACACAAACTTAAAATAGGTTCGTGTATAGAGTTATACGTGTGGTTGCCACGAGATGTTCCACGTACGTGCTGCAACTCTCATTTGTAAACTCGAAAGTATTTGTTGACAGGACAAACAATCTGAAGGAGTTGAAAGAGAGGATCTGAAGAGAAGTGCACGCCATAACTCCAGAAATAGTTGAAAACGTGTAAAGAGAGTTTAATAATCGCCTTGGATATTGTCAAGCCGTAAATGGCGCACATTTTCAACATTTAATTAGATTTGTTGTACTGTTCTTTTAAAATCAACAGGTATTACTTATTGATATGTTTAATCGTAATTTCTTCAATAACTGTTGAGTTTAGGTACAGGAGACATGGTACATGAAACATACTTAGAATTCGATGCAAAATTCAAAAATGAAATAAAAAAAAGATGTTTTTACTTAAAAAAATGAAGTTGATGGTCATACCTTATTTTTGGGCTACCTTGTATACATGAATTTACCATAGAAAAACACATTATAGACGGGTCCGAGCGTTTTTCCAAGAAACACACCGCTGAATTTTAAATGAATTTAGACATTACTTCTGAGACTCACTGTATATCGACTACCGTGCTTGAAACTCCGAGCATTCAAATATTTTCCCAAAAAAAAGGAGTTATTTGAATCATTGCGCTAACCTTTTCTGATTATTTCCTATCACCGGCCCTGTGTTGATACCAAAAGTCTTCTTGTAGAAATCGAACATATCTATTCCAGTTAAGCTTTCCTCAAAAAATATTGGCCTATAGCCTATATTACCCACAATGCCGATCCATACGTTTAATTTTTGTTCACTCATCGAATGTGGATTTACGTCCGACCAATACCGGTGTTCTGAAAATTTACCCCCCATTTAAATATAAAGTGAATTCATCAGAAAAAGCAATGTTTTTCACAAAATTGGAGTCACTAAAGCGAATACTTTGTAATCGCTCATAAAATTCAAGGCGCCTTTTATAATCATCTCCATAAAGTTCTTGAAGAACTTGCATTTTAGATGGATGATATTTATTTTTATTTTTCGGCACTGGTATTGTGCAAATGTTTTGTATGTCTGTTGCTAGATTTTTAGATGTCACATGATATTGTTCTTGTATACTTAGAAGACTACTTGCTTATCTTTACTACTGGCAGTCTACCGGTTTTTGGGGCCTCTCGAACATGGCCAAGTTGGCGAAATTTTAAATAAAGTTAGTTAAAGTTCAATCTTACTTTGCAATGACACAGTCAGATTGATAATATTTGCCTTACATTGTGTCGAAATTATTATGCACTGAGCTTTATGTCTAAGCATTGCAGTAATGACATTGTAATGTCTTTATATTATGCGCACATTTACTCATGTATACGATGTCCAGCAGTGGCGTAACTACGTTGAGAAAACTTGTGTTCGGCGAGAAAAGGGGCCCCCCTTATTTATAAAAAAATACATTTTTGAGCGTAGAACATGAGTTTATTCACAGCCGACAGTCACATTACATAGATACTTGATTACATTTAAAAAGATTTTTTTCGAGTTTTTGCATTTGCAAACGCTGTCACCAAGTTTTCTTCATCCATATTTTTCGCTATATTATTCTCGATTGAAATTAGAGCCAGCGAGCTTAATCTTTCTTGTCCCATCGTATTGCGAAGATAATTTTTTATTATCTTTAATTTCGAAAATGATCTTTCTGCTTTTGCGACGGTAACTGGGATGGTCAAATACAGACAGCAGGCTGTAACGATTTCAGAAAAACGAGCCAATCAAAAAGTACACAAATATTTTAAATACAAAATAACAGAAACTTCAAATTATATCTCACCTTTATCCTCGCCATGCGTGGTCACTGTAGTTTCACTATTTCTAACCTTGAAATAAGCATTTATTTTTGGCAGCTTTCTATTCTGCTCTAAGGTTTCTGTTGCTTTTTTGCGTTTTTGTGCTCCTGATAGATAAATACGAGGTTATGGCCGCGAACCTGACATTTTTGACTCGAATTCTTGTTTCCTTTTGACCGACAAACGACGGAAATTTTTGTACACACATTTCACTGATTGTACACAAAGCACGAATATACGCAAATATACGTAACTCACATGAAATGATAAGATTTCGAGGTTATGTGCAACGTTTGATCACTCGAAATTCGGGTATCGAGTACTAGTTCGATATTTCCTAGTACCGGACAAAAAGTTAAGTTAGGCAGATGGCACTACTTAATGGCGGCTTTTTCTAAAACCCCATATACCGGTCGTCAGCTTATACAATGGCTAACAAAGACCACTAATACAACAGTACAATAATTTTGTTTTTATAAGACCATATTCAATTTCTCAAAATCTTCCGTAATCTGGACCTTTTGGGGCACCGAAGGGACCCCCAAAGATCAAGATTGCGAAAATCAGTAAATTCATACCTTGCGCTGATCACAAGAATTTGTGCAGCTCTCTGAAATTTCCCAGGTCCCCAACTTTTGAGCTGGGGGGCCTGTGTTCCTGGAACACATGGAACACCGGTAGTTACGCCACTGATGTCCAGCCTTGCCAAAATAATTGAAAAAATAATTTTGTGTCGCTTGGTCAACTTTTTCATTGAGCGCAATGTTCTCCCTGATGAACAATTTGGTTTTAGGGGAGATCATTGCACGGTAAGAGAGACAACTAGGTTGGCAACCAGGGTGTTGCAAGGTTTTAACAGGGGAGCACAAACGGGTGCGGTTTTCTTCGATATCTCAAAAGCGTTCGACAAGGTCTGGCACTGCGGTCCGACGTTGAAACTAATAAGGTTGAGGGCCCCCAACTACCTAATTAAAATAATCATCTCTTTTTGAAGACCGGAAGTTTTGCAGTCTTGTCGGAGGGCGCCAGCTGAGCCAAAACACATCAGGGCGGGAGTCCCGCAAGGGCCTCCTGTCGCTCCGATGCTGTATAATGTATATATTCATGGTATACCGAACGACAGACAAAATGAGCTGTATCTACTCGCTGATGACACTGCAATCACTTCGGTGTCAAAACCACCGTAGCTGGTGAAGACAAGACTGCAGAGGCAGATCCGAGCTATAGAAAAATGGATTTGGAACCGAAAGACTGGCTTGAATCCTGCCCAGACGAAAGCCATTTTCTTGTGTAAGAGCAGGGCGAAAAGACCTAAGACCAGGTTATTGGTAGATGGCATTCAGGTGAATTGGGTACAGTTTACAGGAAGTCAAGTACTTAGAACTAGTTTTTGACGCAAGGTTAAACTGGAGGAGAATGTAAGTAGATACTTCACAGGGACTTTGACATACCAACATTAACTCAATTTTATGACAAAATTATAACGAATATTACTACAGACGGACGGACATCGCTACAAATCCACTAATTCGACAAACTCACGTACAATCCCCGCCAGGTTCAACCTACAAGTTTTCGAGGAATTGGCTGCCCCCAGCTATTGTAGAGAGGCACTAATGCTGGTGACCTCGACAAGCCCAGCTCTCCAGGATTACAAGACGTAATAAGCAACTTAGGGCTCTGCCCAAACCAAATAATGATAAGAGGATTGGCCGACACAAGCATCAAAGATTAAAAGAAGTTAAAGGCACCGCCTGACTTAAAACCCAAAGAAGATCCCTAAGAAGAAGGGGTCTGTAGGTGTCAATCGCGTTTTCCTACTACAAAAATATGTTGTTAGAATCTTAAGGTGGACTAACTTTTCATGAGTCATGTGGACAAACTTTTTAAAATCTGGGAATTCTGGTAGTAGCGGGTATCTACATCTTAGAAATATTATGTACCTACGTTTACCTTAATCAAAGAACTTTTGGACCAATCAACGGTATGATAAATATATCGATTTTTTAATTCTCTGGGCAATGACGTAAAGAGTTCTTACAACATTAAAATTTTTAAAAGCAAGCTTAAGCAACACTTACTCTATACAAATTGTTACTCCCTACAAGATTTCTTGCATAAACTTTTTTTGAATTAAGAGAGAGACTAGTACATTTTTTTGTATTAAGCGTATAATCTTCTATTTATTGCAGAGCGCTTTTGGCCTTAGGTCATCATCAGAGCTTGTTTGTCAGGAGACTGAAGCAAATCATCAATTTCATCCGCTTCCCTCTTACGGACATCGCATAGCTACAGGCTGAAACGATGTAGGTTAGTTCAGGTTAGTTAGTAGTATAGTAGTAAAAAATTATGAATGGCTTCAATACGAAACTGAACGCCTAGTTCCATTAATTTGTGCTATCTCTAAGTAACCTGAGAAGTTGCCCAACAACTTTTATCTATGCATTTTTTACTTATACATTGAGACCTCGATAATCCGGACTAACTAAAACCGCGGTGATCCGGATTAGTAAATATTTCGAATTACTGAAGTGGGACAGCTTTTTATTGTAAAGTTACATATTTAATAAAAACAACTAGAAAATAGTACATAAACAAAAAAATATCTAAAATACAAGCATGCTTAGTAAATTTTATATTATATTGTAAAATAATTTATAATTTTTGTTTGCTTAACCCTTTTCTGGTTCACTATAAAAGCCGTTTATTTTAATCTTTGAAGTGCACGAACATCATGTAGTGGGATATCATTTTCTTCTGCCCACTTCATGCACAAGTTGAAACTTTTGACTGCCTCATCATTCTTAACAGTCTGGCTTGTAATATTTAACTCTGGACCTTCATTGTCAGTATCATGGTGTTCGCCTATAACATCTATGTATTCAAGTGGTAACAAATCTTCATCATTTTCAAGCCAGTTACATATTTTTACATTCGTGAGATTTTGCTCAGTGAGACTACTAAGAATATCTGAAACATCAATTATCTCTTTAGCCAAAGAAAGCAGATTACGCCGCAATTGATTCAGAGAAATCAGATCTTCAGCATCATGTTCAGTATCTGTGTCGTTGGCTACATAAGCCATAATTTTGTGCCAGCACTTCTGCAAGACCTCGGAGGAGACTTTTTCCCAAGCATTGCATAGTAGGCATACAGCGTCCTTCAAGTTAATGGTTCTAATAACTTAACAACGTTCTCTTCGTCATTACATAAAATATGGGCTAAAAGACTTTTCCGATAAAATAATGTTGTCAGTCTAATGGCGTATTGATACAGAGGTTGCAGAAGTGCTGTACAATTTGGTGAAAGAAATAATGTTGTAAATTGTCCATCCTCACTAGTCAGCTCTTCTACACTTTTATGGCTCGAGGCGTTATCGACGATTAACAGGCCTTTTTAAGGCAAATTGAGACTTCTCAAATGACTTTTAACTTGACGAATAAATGAGCAATGAAACCAGTCTAAAAAAATTTCTGTAGTCATCCATGCATAAACAGATGATTTTTATTCGACAGGTATGTTTACATTTTTAAATGCCCTTGGATTTTTTGCCTTTCCTAAAGTTTCCTATCACTAAAAGTTTTAATTTTTGTGAGCCATCAGCATTGCAACATGCAGAGCCGTCGAGAGAAAATCGGGGCCCGGGAATGGTAAATCTATGGGCCCCCCTGCACCGGTTTTATAATAATAATAATAATAATAATAATAATAATGTCTTTATTGTAATTTAAGAAAAAGAAAATTACAAAAGGCGAAGTTGAAGCAGAAAAATACAAAAGCCACACAGTAACAAATTTGTAGTAAGAGTAGATTACTAAGATAGTATTAGGAGATATGAAGTTATTAAGTTAATAGTATCAAGAAATTCAAATACAAATATTAGTAGAACGGTCTGAAACGAAATCCGGGCCTCCTCAAAAGCCCCCTCAAAATCTCCGGGCCCGGGGGAATCACCCCCGATCCCCCTTCCCCTCTCGCCGGGCCTGGCAACATGTTAGAAATGTAACGCGTTCTTTACTTATTTTCCGACCTGGTGCGGTCTTTCCCTGAGAACGAACCAGAGTTTGTATGAATTTAGTAATAAAAGTACCAAATGGTCATTAAAATATATCATACCTTTTGATTTTGCTTCTGTTCTTTTTTATATCGCAAAGTGTTAATGTTCCTACATTCCTACCCTATATTCATCTGCCAATAGTTTTCCAATTTCACCACGGGCTAGTATTTCTATTATATCGGATTCTTTTTTTATTGACAATGTAGTATTTGTGTGATTTTATACCTATTTAGAGCATAATCTATCACGTATGTAGGTACTATGCAACAACAAATAGCTAAGCAATTAATCCACAGTCGAAACGAAGGCGCGCACAAACTGTTTATGGGAACCCCCGGATCTCAGGTCTGCCGAATTCAAGAGAGGGTTAATCCCTCACGATCGGTTTCATAAAAACGCAGGTCTGGATTACCAAGTACTGTCAAATCCGGATTATAAAGTACACAATGCAATTGAAATTCTTGGCCGAATTACCGAAGAATCCGATTTACTGAAGGTCCGAATTATCGAGGTCTCACTGTAATAACATTGATGGTGTCTAAATTATTTTCGAATTTGTTTCCTAAATCATCCCGACGACAAAAATGTTTGTTCTACAAACGTGAAAAAATTGACTTGCCATGGTAACGTTTTAAAATTGAGTCGTGGAATTTTCTGTGAAACATTTCGAAAACCTACCCTGTATGTCATTGTCATTTCAGCTAACCCGGTATATGCGTTTCTTTCAATACGATTCTCCGTTATAATGTTGTTATGTCCGACTGACTGTATTACCAACCACAAATAATGCTTGAGAAACCGAGACGACGTCAGAAGGTGTCAGTTTCACTTATACATGAAGTGGCATTGAATAGAGTAACATAATATGTTTTGGGGTGGTTGGTTTTGGTTCGTTTAAAATATGTTTTTAGTTACACTTTATTATTTAATTATGTAATTGCATTATTGCTGAACTATCTAATGCATTTTATTATACACTGGGATAAAATCCTAATAAGCGCAAAATGAAGCTTTGCATAGCACGTTCTTTTGGGGTTATGTCCGAAAATAGCTGATGTCCAAATATAGTGAGAAATCGGTTTGCTCTTTTTCCAAATTTTAGAAACTTTAATCCCAATTTTGAAAATAAAAATGTAGTATAAGACAAAAGGCAATTATATTAATAAAAACACAAAGTCTTACTTTGAAAATTTATAAAGAAAACATGTTAATACTTTCTCTATAAACAAAAAATGTTAAGACTACGACTATATGTTGTTATTGCTTCTTATCTTATAGAATTTTCAGTGAGTAAATCTGCAAGGTGGGTGATATATCATCTGACAAAAGTCATATTATTTTATTACAAATTAGGGTTATTTTGACCTCCTCTCTATGCTCTCGAGATATTAGGAGACACTTACCGGACACCCTGTATATGCTCTACCCATAAACATTGTTTGTTTTGTTTATGTTTTAAATTGAATTTTAATTATTTGTGGTGTGAAATCATAACTTTTTGCATCATTTATAGACGATTGGAGTGTGCTGACATGAATTGTCCGCCGTCATATTGCACCCTACCTACACATGTCTCTCGAGAGTTATAGACGCTTTCTTCGATTTAGAATGTAGTATAAAAATCGGTTTATATTTGACACTACTTGGTAATGAAGGTAAATATTGTAAATAAACTCCATGATTTGGCAGATTTGGGTTTTATATCAATTAAAATCAAAGTTTAATTCATTAATAATACTAAAATAGTTTGGAATGTGGTTTTAAAATAGTGGCAATATTTGAACTGTGTACTTACTTTCCTCTAATGATGGTTAGAAATAATATTATTGAAAGAAGTTTCGGTGATATTACGCAAATTACGATAATATTACCCCGACCTCTGGATAATGTTACTAAAATGAGAACTTGAAACTTACGGTAATATTCTTGATAAATTTCAACTCAATACTATATACTCATAATTATTGTAATATCATAATATGCTTTTCGGGTATTGTTGACTAGCATCAAGGTTTCTTTAGAAAACCTTAGACTGGCACTAGCTTTAACTGTTGGCGGCTCTAGGGAAGCGACAAAAGGAGATTGCGGTTGTTTGGTTAGTTTTCTGTGAAAGCCAAGAGTAGGATAAGTGATGAAAAGGATTTCTAAGCATAAAAAATATATTAAGGAAGGAATAGAGTGACAACTAAACGAGAAGAAAAAATTGCGCTTGTGTCAATAAACAAGACACTATATACTTGGTCGAGCAATTCCAGATAAAGGAGAACCACCTGATGCTATTGCTAGCGCACCAGAATCGGAAGAAAACGTACCGAATAAGTCTTTCTCGTTAAAAACAAAAACCATTTCGATGTTTGGTGTGACCATCTGATCACGATGATTTATCCACTTTATCAGATAAAGAGCATGATTATTTTGAGCACAGAACCACAACCTATGCAAACTACGAGATATTAACAGACGAGGATGAGGATTCTGGAATGCAAGCATGAATCAGATGAATATATCGATGCCTGAAAGGCAGAAGGTCATAAGCGACATCTAGTTCATTTTACAGTAGAGCGATTTAAAGTTTGATTTTTTCAAAAGTAATTATGTAATAACTTACTTTTTGGTCAACAAATTTAAATTCCAAGACTGATAAATTTAGTTTTGAGACATAACTTTATATTCCTTTAACTTAAATCGTCAGATGTAAAGGTAGTGTCGCTTAAGCAAATTAACCCCTAAATCTAATTTTAGTAAAAAAGGCTTAAGTCAATTGGTTTAGGTTTGTGTATGGGGATAAAAGTTTCCAACTGCGATTATATCTGAGCGTTAACAGCAGGGAAAACATATCAACTAGGAGTGAAACAGCAAACATCTTTTGCGCTAATAACTTGACAACCATTATGAATCACAAGGAACATTTTAAAATTTACTAACTTTGAAAACGATTTCAAAATTTTAAAAATATAGTAATTTATTAGATTGCTTTTGCTTAAAAAAAAAGACAACTGCTGATAAATTTTGCAGGGAAAAATTAAATTATCAAATCACAAATCACCTGTACCTACCTACCTGTAATTTTATTGCAGTCTTGTAAATTTGTACTTGCCCAGATCTTGTCTGGTATTTTCAATTTGTCTTTGTCTAATGGAACCTTTCCATACATTGTCATTGATGTCGAAAGCATTTAAAGTCCTAGTAGCCGATAAAATCATCCTATTTTTTTTAAGTAGATTGTAATCAATGAACAACATGGCTTTATAAGG
This sequence comes from Polydrusus tereticollis, assembly GCA_963920685.1. NCBI lineage: Eukaryota > Metazoa > Arthropoda > Insecta > Coleoptera > Curculionidae > Polydrusus > Polydrusus tereticollis. Next base: position 113,672,898 of record OY987327.1, on the reverse strand, counting down.
AGAAGATCCACTGTTACCAACCTTTTGTCTTATGAGCAGGCTTTCCTGTAGGCGTTGGAGAATGGGT